>JAWPHD010001726.1:0-298711 GCA_037043455.1 Cyrtodaria siliqua | reverse complement strand
ACGAAGTTTATAAATCACATCACCATAGAAGTCAGGTTGTGATAGTCGTATGCTTTCCTCTTTGATTGTACAACGACAGGAGGGGCGGTGGACTCTATGACAACGTGTTCCTAAATCCGTTAAGGCGGGAACAGTTTGATGAATGTCATTCACTCCGTTTTGACGTGACGGTTTTCCCCTTGATGCTCTGACTTTATACAAGTCATCAAGTTAGATCAGCTTTGGGTTGTCAACCCTTATATGTTTGTGATGTGCACTGAATGTGTTTGTGATGTACTTTTGTATATCACCTTTGCCTGGTAATACTTGTTGGAGTGACTGTATTCTTTGAATGCTACTCTTCCTGTTGGACTTGTAACCTTTTCTTTGGTGACTTTGATTTAAAATAATTCAAATTATATAAGCATAGAACGAACAAAATTGAGACAGTGACTGAAATTCGACATAAACGTTCTCTCGAAGTAAACGAGTTTGAGTAACTGAGCTTAGGATCAATATTTTATAGGTCTTAATAACAGCGTCATGAACAAAAATGATGGGCACCAAATTGTAAAACAATGAAAAAGATCTGCCTGCAACAGTACTCGAACCCACGGTATTTTGCTTACCATGCACGTGAGCTATCACTGATCTAGAAATACACGTTTAATTTTAATATCGAATTTTCAGGATATATGCTTACCCGTACTCGGTTATATAATACAATTTATTAAACAAACAATAACCGCACCGATATCGATTTTTCAGGATATATGCTTACCCGTACTCGGTTATATAATACAATTTATTAAACAAACAATAACCTCACCCAGGTATATTGATGTTACGAAATATCTTAAGAAGCTTTATATATACCGGCCATTGTACTTTAGGTCTCTGAAATTCCTGAATTTAACCTAGCAACAACCCGCCCCCAAATTGAGTTTTAAAGTTTCGTTTTGTTAAAGCTGGAGGCTTGCGCACATTTTTGACATTGCGCCTGACAAATGTAAGTTACCGTTCATTGAATATCTTACTTGACGTACCTTTTGGAAATCACTACTGATAGTATTAGCTCTTTATATTCTTGAAACGGGAAATGGGCATACATTCCCTGTCTGGAAATTATATTCTGAATCACCAGAACCTTCAGGCAAATGTTAATCTACTTGCCAGGCAGGGAACGTGAGCCCATGCCCTCTTTCAGGAATCCAATAACGAATTTGACATACGTAAAAGTGTTTACTCATTATATTCAAAAAACACAACAACATAAAACACGTTTTTCAATTTTTATTTGGCAAATCTATCGGTATCATGTTTTTTTATTCCGAGAGGTGACGTCACTAAATGTTTGCGTACGTAAGGTCATCACCTACGGTCGTCAAATTTGGCGGATATTTTTTTAATATTGAAAATCGTAATACAATGTTGATGTTTTATTGTCTATAATATTGCAAACAAAGAAATTAATATTATTACTATTAATACGAGATTAATATTCGTAATTTTTGTATAACTAAAAGCTACTCCATCAGGGCTACCGTTACCATAAACTTCGTAAAACCTTTGCAAAGTTGTATTATCGTAACCCTGATCTTCTTTCCAAATATAAAAGTAAACTCTTCTGCGACAAGGACTATCACAACCTGACTTCGATGGAGACGTGATTTATAAACTTCGTAATATCCTTGGCCATCATCACTTTCATACTATATTTGTTAAACTTGTTAAAAGGTTTATCAAAGGAGGTTATGACCCTATCATTTTGCAACGCACTGCATGCTTGGTGATGGACCCATTTATTATTCGCCTTTGACGTCAACCTAAAGCCCAAAAAGACGGTGACGTTTGATGTTTGTCTACAATATTGTCTTGTCGTGCCCTCAATGGTTTATTCTCTTGTTGCCCTGGCTTCTGCCAAGTCATTGAGTACCTTCTTTTTAGCTTTCTATGCTATTGCTTTTTGTATTTATATATACGCGAGCATCTTTGTGTTTTACTTATATGGCCTATTAATGCTGCCTTGTTGGTTAGAGAATAGTTCATGGCGGGGATTTCTTTATTTACACTGTCTTATCTTTTTTGGGATGACAGAGGGGTAAGTGTGAGGTTTGGTGCACCCTAGAACCTGGTTTAAACCCCCAGCGGCCTTTTTTTGCCACTGACCGTACCAAGGCGGTAGCCCTATTTTCAACCCTTGTTGTGTTTGTAACGTCATATGCCTTTATTCCTTATTAACATTGCCATTCGTGTTTGTTGTTTTGTATCTTTTTGAGTTTACTTTGTTCTGTGAAAGCTGCATTCCTGTTCGAATTTTATACCTTTTTTTACTAATATAGCAGACTTTTACCCAAAATGGAAAGGGCATAGCATCGATTAGATGGAAATATTCCGTGGTTACGACAGCGAATATAGGTAGCGTAATCTCCGCCTTTTTGCTTGTGTGTATTGAAGGAATGGGGCTATCTTGGGGAAATCATTAAATGTTCACGTCGCGTAATGTCAACACGGGCTCATTTCTAGGGCGCATTGACCAATCAAAACCCCCTTACCTTTCTTTTATTGTTAAAATAGCATTATTAGATGTCCAAAGAGAGCAGCAATAACATAGCAATTGTTTTGGCTTGCACTTACGAGTGTGGCCTATGAATTGACTTTAGTCTTTATTTCCGTCAAGGTATTTTGGACAACCGTTGAACGCTAAAATAGGCGTTGGTAACAATCTCATCATAGTTTATTCTTATTTTCCCTCCAAGGAATGGTCTATTTTGGAATTTGGTAAGACACGCTCTTGCCATTTTATTTCGTATTGATATTCCAACATTATTTAAATGTGTAATATAAAATGTAGTCATTATGTTAAATATACTATTCCTTATGTCTATAATTACTAAATATATTTATATGTCGCTTTGCCGATAAGATTTACCATTTCTTTAATGAATACTTCCATATACTTGTGAAGGATCATTATGATGATGTGATTTATGAAATAAATAAAGCCGACATTACAACGTCATTCCCTTTTAAAGATAATCCGGCAAGAGCTGGGTATTGTGAAGTGAATAAAGCAATTTCTCACAGTAGAACTATTTGATTTCTCTAGTAAATTAATCAAATTAAATCCTAATGGGGGTTCATACTACTTTCCGATTTATTTTAAAAGAATAAACATAATTCTTATCCGGCAGTGATTAAAATATACATTGTATGACATGTTTAAAAAAGCTTAAAACACTGGAACATGAACATATACTCAAGTAGATATATTGACGGAAGACGGCATATATGATATAGTTTCAAAGGTTGTCTCAAAGATAGTTAGTGAGTCCCTGAAAACAGCAGGCATTAGAAACTGCTGGAAAAAATCTCAGAAAGTGGTTCTAAAATCTTGGCGATGAAGTAGGGCAAATGGCTGCTGATAACTTAGTGCCAATTATAAAACCTAAACGAAGAGGTGAGATAAGTTTGAAAGCACTTACAAAGGCCGATATTAAAACTGATAATAAAACTACAAATTCTAATTAATTATGAAGAAGATGCAAATACAGAAAAATAATACATTACTTTCCGGAAGAGGGAATAAGAATTCGCTAAGAATTAACCGATTAATTAACAGATTAATTAATAACGTTTAATCTAATTAATAGTATATAGATGTTTCGAAGTTAAAAATACGATACCCGATATGAATACACCTATTCAGCTAAATACCTCTGGAAATGGGACAAGACTGAGCCTCTTTTTTGTTTTGTTGTTGTTGTTGTCGTTATGGAATAGAATTTATATGATTACTAGAATTTATCTAATTCAAATTTGTTTTATATTGCAGATATAGAACGACAAAATGAGGGTGAGTTTTACTTCACTATAATGCGTAGCTGTCATGTATGCTATAAGTACATTGCAACTTTTGGTTTAAAGCCATTTTTAAACAACATATAACTGATTTGCTTTAAGAATCTTTAAATTAAGTTATGAATGGAATATGCATTTTTGTCATTTTATAACCACTATATACGGTAACTGTTGACATAATTAAGATTTGCTGAAATATAAACTAATGTTTGTTAGAGACTGATATAACTGCAGCAAAGTTACTCAACTGTCCTACACTTTAACGTCGTAGGTTATAAACCAGTCTATTCACAAAGTGCGAGATAAGTAATGCGATAACCCCGGCGTAGTCGTAGTGGTAGTACACGTTGATTTGTGTTAAGGTGGTTATTTTTGTTTTTAGCCTACATGCCAAAAAATAGTCAAAGACTATCATGTTTGTTCAAATAGCAATATTAAATGTCCAAAGAGAGCAGCAATAACATAGCAATTGTTTTGGCTTGCACTTACAATCGTGGCCTATGAATTGACTTTAGTCTTTATTTCCGTCAAGGTATTTTGGACAACCGTTGAACGCTAAAATATGCGTTGGTAACAATCTCTTTTAAAGATAAACCGACAAGAGCTGGGTATTGTGAAGTGAATAAAGCAATTTCTTACAGTAGAACTATTTGATTTCTCTAGTAAATTAATCAAATTATATCCTAATGGGGGTTCATACTACTTTCGGATTTATTTTAAAAGAATTAACATAGTTTTTATCCGGCAATGATTATAATATACATTGTATGACATGTTAAAAAAAGTTAAAAACGCTGGTACATATACATATACTCAAGTAGATATATTGACGGAAGACGGCATATATGATATAGTTTCAAAGGTTGTTTCAAAGATAATTAGTGAGTCCCTGAAAACAGCAGGCATTAGAAACTGCTGGAAAAAATCTCGGAAAGTTGTTCTAAAAACTTGGCGACGAAGTAGGGAAAATGGCTGCTGATAACTTAGTGCCAGTTATAAAACCTAAACGAAGAGGTGAGATAAGTTTAAAAGCACATACAAAAGGCCGATACTAAAACTGATAATAAAACTACAAATTCTAATTAATTATGAAGAAGATGCAAATACAGAAAAATAATAGATTACTTTCCGGAAGAGGGAATAAGAATTCGCTAAGAATTAACCGATTAATTAACAGATTATTTAATAAAGTTTAATCTAATTAATAGTATATATATGTTTCGAAGTTAAAAATACGGTACCCGATATGAATACACCTATTCAGCTAAATACCTCTGGAAATTGGACAAGACTGAGCCTCTTTTTTGTTTTGTTGCTGTTGTTTTCGTTATGGAATATAATTTATATGATTACTAGAATTTATCTAATTCAAATTTGTTTTTTATTGCAGATAAAAAACGGGAGAATGAGGGTGAGTTTTACTTCACTATAATGCGTAGCTGTCATGTATGCTATAAGTACATTGCAACTTTTGGTTTAAAGCCATTTTAAACAACATATAACTGATTTGTTTTAAGAATCTTTAAATTAAGTTATGAATGGAATATGCATTTTTGTCATTTTATAACCACTATATACGGTAACTGTTGACATAATTAAGATTCGCTGAAATATAAACTAATGTTTGTTAGAGACTGATATAACTGCAGCAAAGTCTCTAAACTGTCCTACACTTCAACGTCGTAGGTTATAAACCAGTCTACTCTCAAAGTGCGAGATAAGTAATGCGATAACCCCGGCGTAGTCTTAGTGGTAGTACACGTTCATTTGTGTTAAGGTGGTTATTTTTGTTTTTAGCCTACATGCCAAAAAATAGTCAAAGACTATCATGTTTGTTCAAATGCAGTCCCAATGTTAAAATAGCATTATTAAATGTCCAAAGAGAGCAGCAATAACATAGCAATTGTGTTGGCTTGCACTTACGAGTGTGGCCTATGAATTGACTTTAGTCTTTATTTCCGTCAAGGTATTTTGGACAACCATTGAACGCTAAAATAGGCGTTGGTAACAATCTCATCATAGTTTATTCTTATTTTCCCTCCAAGGAATGGTCTATTTTGGAATTTGGTAAGACACGCTCTTGCCATTTTATTTCGTATTGATATTCCAACATTATTTAAATGTGTAACATAAAATGTAGTCATTATGTTAAATATACTATTCCTTATGTCTATAATTACTAAATATATTTATATGTCGCTTTGCCGATAAGATTTACCTTTTCTTTAATGATTACTTCCATATACTTGTGAAGGATCATTATGATGATGTGATTTATGAAATAAATATAGCCGACATTACAACGTCATGCCCTTTTAAAGATAAACCGACAAGAGCTGGGTATTGTGAAGTGAATAAAGCAATTTCTTACAGTAGAACTACTTGATTTCTCTAGTAAATTAATCAAATTAAATCCTAATGGGGGTTCATACTACTTCCGATTTATTTTAAAAGAATTAACATAGTTTTTATCCGGCAATGATTATAATATACATTGTATTACATTTAAAAAAAAATTAAAAACACTGGTGCATGAACATATACTCAAGTAGATATATTGACGGAAGACGCCACATATGATATAGTTTCAAAGGTTGTCTCAAAGATAATTAGTGAGTCCGTGAAAACAGCAGGCATTAGAAACTGCTGGAAAAAATCTCAGAAAGTGGTTCTAAAATCTTGGCGATGAAGTAGGGAAAATGGCTGCTGATAACTTAGTGCCAGTTATAAAACTTAAACGAAGAGGTGAGATAAGTTTAAAAGCATTTACAAAGGCCGATACTAAAACTGATAATAAAACTACAAATTCTAATTAATTATGAAGAAGATGCAAATACAGAAAAATAATAGATTACTTTCCGGAAGAGGGAATAAGTATTCGCTAGGAATTAACCGATTAATTAACCGATTAATTAATAAAGTTTAATCTAATTAAGAGTATATAGTTTCAAAGTCAAAAATACGATACCCGATATGAATACACCTATTCAGTTAGATACCTCTATTCACGACCTGGAAATGGGACAAGACAAATGAAAAATGGCTACCAATTTACAAAAAAAAACGATACAAGTTCCAAGTTTGATTGGTATAGTGCATATTTAAAATAAGTCTTCAAGTAAACAAGCTTGCTGATGGAGCTTTAATTAATGATGTAGCTTCATTGCTTGATCAAATTCAAGTAAAGCAAATCGGAAAAATAGTTTACGACGGTTATAAACTTCATAGACGTGTTAACGTCAAACATTTACTTAAAATGTCTGACGATTATGCTGGAACAAACTGGAAAAAAAGAATACTTTTATTTGGCAAATACAGCTGCAACGGAATCTCAAGATGACCAAGCTGGTTAAAATTAAAGGTATACAGCTCGTCCTGATTAAATCAATAAATAGTTGACTCTATAATTATATTAAACACATAGTCATTGTTCGATGGTTTAGAAGCAAACACGCTATGTCCTAGACAAATTCAAAATAAATTGCAACTAACACATGATAATAAATTATTTTCAAATCAAGCGGTGATGACGGTTTTTATTTATAGGAAATAACATTGCAACGTTTTATATTTACTACTGTTTTTGAACTAATCAAACGTAATATTCGCAAGATTTATAGACTATGTTCAAACACTTTATTGTTGTCATTGCGCATGGATATACATACGTACATATATATATACATTTACATATACCGATACATATACGTATATACATTACCGAGAGATCATTGGTACAATGCAGGTGGAGACTATACGAATTTGTTATGGGTATCCGGTGAAGATCGGGAATTCAACACGAGGTATAATTGATTTGTATCGGAATCGAGACTCTGCCAAGGTTCCGATTAAAACAATTATACCGAGTGTAAGACTGTTCCTACCTGAACCGGATACCCATGATTGATTCTTGTTCTTGCATACTATTCATATTCTGCGCGCTGATGGCATCAACTACTTACGTTTTGCGTGTTTATTTACACAATGTTGTCATGCAATGTTTATATCAGCGTGTATCTTTTATCTTCCCCCATGTGTAATATCAGGCTTTCCAGCACCCATGTAAAACAAGGACTACCTTATACGGCATGCAAGAAATATGAGTGTAATAACGCTTCTATTTTAAATGTTGTCGCAAGTTTAAAAGTTTCATTGGTTAAGTTGTACAACTGTGTACTGTTACGGACGGTAGAACCGCTAACGATCACAACTCTGCTAAAGTACACACACATTTCCGCTTAAGAAATACTGATAAAGGTGATCCTTTGGGAGCAACAAACAAAATTAAGAGAATAAAGCAGCAGACTCGGTTTTATTGAGTCTGTTCATGAGAAGTAATGAAAGAAGCAACACCTCTCACGCCCCCTAGCACCGGCTTAAACGGTATTCTACTTCAAAGCCACCTATATTGGGCTCGTTGGTCCCAAAGGACCAGTAAAAATAAAAATACTGATTCGTAGCACGGAGAGAGTGCACAACGCCGTTAAAGCAAACACACATTTCCGTTAAGTACACACAATGTCGAACCCAAACTCCATAATAGTTTGCGTTAAAGTCCACAACACTTTTTTTCGCTAATGATCGCTAAAGATTTCGCTGAAGTTCACAACAATATTTCAGCTAAAACATTATTTTGCATTACAGGTTTACTCATTTAAACGGGCAACATTCCCTACCCTGGTAGGGAGAAATTGGAGGTGTATCTTTATCAATTACACCAGCTATATAGCTTGTCAGTTATAGTGAATGACTCCTGTAAACAAATCGCTCTTCAAGCAGACGACAGAAAACTGTTGTTAGATATCAGCGAGTAGTAAAGTTTTTTAATCCAACGACTCCAAACTACATACTTTCTGTTTATTTTATTGGAACTGTGACAATTTACTTCCCAGTATTATTAAAGCTTTACCAGGTATATTTTTTATTGTATTGTCATCTATATACTATCCACTGCACTGTGTACAGACCCAGGTGCGTTCAAGTACCCCAAAAATGCATTCCGATTGCGTTTCGTTTGCGTTCCGTTTGCATTCCATTTGCATTTCATTTTTCTGAATGCATTTTTTAAAATGGAAATCATTTGCGTTTTTGAATGCATTCAGCGTTTATAAACGAACTATGCTTTCATTTAAATGTACGGAACGAACGCAACATAATGTGTGCGTTTAAATACACAAACGGAGAAAATGCATTTGCGTTCGTTCGCTCAGCGTTTACTAATCGCAACATTTCTGACGATTAAACTACGCATGATATCCAGTAATGCGATTCTTACCACGAGTCGGCGACTAATGTTTGTGATCATATTGAAAAATACGTCCTTTGGTTGACATTATTTGGTGGTGAACATTGATGATTATTCTGTTTTCTTCCGGAGTTTTGTCATTTTCATCAAATATTTAACTTGACACTATATACAAAAACGCCGTCTGATTTTATCAACATTATTTCAGTTTTATATTGAAATAATATAAACTCTGTGCTACACAATACATATATTTCCTATTTTAAATCAGTAAAAATGAAAGTGTGTAATCGTGCTTAAAAAACACCATTTACGCAGTGTATTTCTTTATATTAAATTACTGCAAAATGCACTTCGTTTAATTATGTACTCAAAAGGATAATATTGAAAGTTATCCGGAATAGCGAAATGCATTTGCGTTCGTTTCTTTCGTTTCGTTGCGTTCGTTTCGTTCGTTCGTTTTCAGCGTTTAGCGTTTTAAAAAATGCATTCATCGTTCGTTTTTTAAACCATTGAACGATGAAAACGAACGAAACGAACGCAACGAACGAAATGCATTTTTAAAATATAGATCATGCCACGTTAATTCTGCGTTCGTTCTGCTTTCATTCTGCGTTCATTTTCCGTTCGTTCAGCGTTCGTTCTGCATTTATTTGGGGTACTTGAACGCAACTGGGTCTGTATAACATAAAACAGAATTGTTATGAACTTTTACACACATGTAATGTGATGCAGCAAATATTTCAAAAGTTATCAGTGTATATGAATAAAAATTAATTGCCAATTACAGTTGGTCTGGAGAAACGAGCTTTATTTACTGTAGTACACAATATATGGTATAATTTGGACATTTATGGTGGTAGGAATGCATTTTCAAAAACATAACTGTACACATTATTGTTAGAAATGGCTGAACATGATGGAGATAATAAGATAAGGAATTACATCTTATATAGGCCTAGTTATGATTAAGGAACATAACACCTCTGAGCCTAGGGAGGGAATATTCAATTTTCATAGGTGGTGTATAGAAGTTCATTGTGATGCTACTGATTCTGGTGTGGTTCTGATTCTGAATGATAAAGATTAATTGTTATATGGAACACCTGAATAGTCGCAGATTCAAGCATCCCATCTCAGGGTATTGCTATGGAGGTTTACACACACATCTACTGCCAATCTCCATGCCATAATGTGTGTCGTCTGCTGTAAACACTACCATGTGTATTTGCGTACATTTTTCAGTTCATAACCCCACAGGCTCCTCCCCTATATTTTCAAATATGTGTCATTTGGGTTTAAAAAAATATTTGACACTAGGAATAAGAGATACTTTTCACAATTTCTTTTTTACTAATACAATTGTTTAATATCTGACTACTTCTGTGCCAAATATTGAATTTTTTTATGAGGTGGAATTTTCAATATTTTGAAAAAAGTGTCCCGGATTTAACTATGTACACATTTAAATGAAAAACATGCCCCAGCTTTTATACGGCAGTTGGACCTTTAAGAGAGATGTTTCAGCATTTTGGCGTTAATTTATTTAAAACATATTTGCGCTTGATGTAGTTTGCATGTATAAATAATCCATACGTTTTGTAAATATGCATTATTTGGTAGGAAAAATGCATATAGCGAAATATGCACTTGACGAGAGAGAGCGGGTGTGTGTGTGTGTACGTGTGCCTGGCGATTATGTTCGTCCTGGCAACCTGTCGTTACGTGTAAACGCCCACTAAGTGGTCGATCGGCAATTATGCCCGTGGCAATACCAGTGTCAGAAAGCCTTTGCCATGGACGATTTACGGTAGTCTGATTGACATGTAGTCGTCTTGCGACCTTTGCCTGAGAAACAAAATAACATCTGTTTATTCGTTTATCCGTCTCGAAATAGTATGTATCAATCTATTCAGTTTATATCAGTTCATAGGATGGTATGAGTCGGAGTGTTTTGAATTTCCCTATGATGTCATAATGTGCATATCATTCAGGCATGCACATCGCGCGAAGATAACCTGAATTATAACCTTTGTGCTTAAAAAAATCTTCAAAACAACTTTAAAAAAGTCTGCGTCCTGGTCAGTTTCGTAATGTTTCCCCCGGATCTCTCCATGCGCTGCAGTTATAGAGAAAAAACAACAGCTGAATCTGTTCGTGTCGGTGGACCGTATCACTCAGTATTATTATTCGCCGCAAAGAGGCGGTGAATATATTTAATACGATGATCTGTTAATAGGCATGGATGGATAAATTCTTAGTTTGGTATTGATTGTTTTTTGACAGTTTTGAAATACAGACGGTTTTACATTATTTGACGTTCTGTAAATTAAGATAAGTAATATATAGAGTCTGGTCTCAGCGAGTTGTTTTATTTAAACACCGAGATGACCATAGAGGTGTTTAAATAAGCAATGAGTTGAAACAGACTCTACATGTTTTGTAGTCTGGCCACTCCTATAGGTTTTTAGCTCTACTGGCCAAAGGCCAGCAGAGCTTATAGGATGGTGAATTGTCCGTCGTACGTCGTCGTCATCCGTCTTCGTCGTCGTTATATTGTGAACATATTAGGCCATTCATATTAATAGGATCTCTACCAAACTTTGCAATGGTCTTTATATTAATGACAGCTCGGTAAAGTTCGACTACCAGCCAGATTGGATTAGTTTCACCAGAGTTCCCCTGACTTGCCGTTTTCCGCCTTTTGAATACTCTAGCACCTTTATTTATTATTTTATTTATTATTTTATTCTTTGATGTTTACCAAACTTGCAAAGATTGTTATCATTAATAAAAGCTCGGACAAGTTCGAAACTCAGTCAGATCAGTAACACTGGAGTTATGGCCCTTGTTTCTCTGAAAAATGCCATTTTCTGCATTGTGAACACTCTAGCACCTTCATTTATTATTTGGTCTTTACCAAACTTTGCCTGATTGTTAATATCAATGAAAGCTGGGACAAGTTTGAAAACCAGCCGGATAGAATTAGCAAGGTCTCAGATTTTGTATCTGTCCACTGAGGACTCCTTGTGGGTAATTTCGTAAAAAATCCTAAAAAAATGAATATCTTGTCCAAATGTGAATGGATTTGATTCTGACTTTGCTACGCTCAAATACGTTTGCAAATCAGCCAGATCGGATCAATAACTCTAGAGATATGGCCATTTTTCCCCATGAAAAATGGCATTTTCTACATTGTGAACACTCTAGCACCTTCATTTATTATTTGATCTTTACCAAACTTTCACAGATTGTTAATATCAATAAAGGCTTGACAAAGTTCAAAAACAAGCCAGATCAAATCTGTAACATCGGAATTATGGCCCTTCCTTTTGTGAAAAATGCCATTTTCTGCTTTGTGAACACTTTAGCACCTTCATTTTTTATTTGATCTTTACCAAAATTTGCCTGAGTGTTAATATCAATGGCAGCTCGAAATAATTCGAAAACCAGCCGGATCGGACCAGTAACACCAGACTTATGGCCCTTGATTTTCTTAAATACCGGATCGGACCAGTAACACCAGACTCATGGCCCTTGATTTTCTTAAATATGCAATATGCTATATTGAAAACCTGCGGTCGTGGGTTCAAATCCCACTGGGGGCTAACTTTTTTTTTAAATTGTATGACGCAAGGGAGTGCAGCAAGGTCTCGGATTTTGCCTCCGCCTTCTGGGCGCAACTTGGGTAATTAGGTAAAAAATCAGAAAAAATACATATCTTGCCCAAATGTGAATGGATTGGATTCTAATTGTGTAAGGTCATTTAGGGACTTGAGGCACAACATATACAAAACGAGTTTTGTCCTCCTGGATATAGGGGCCCCTCTACAGGGGTACAGTTTGGGGAGCTTGAAGTAATTTACAATTAGAGTTTCGGCGCTTCTTCTATACCATTGGATATCTCAAGTTCATGGTTGTTGTATTTCTTAGTTAGGGTGTGTTAATGCGCAGTAAGGTCTTGGGTTTTGGCTCTGCCACTAGGGCACCTTGGCGGATTAATAGGGTCAAATATCACACAAATACTCATCTTGACCAGCAGTGAATGTTTACGATTGTAATTTGAAATGGATATTTAGGGACTCGAGGCACAACATATATAAAACGAGTTTTGTCCTCCTGGATATAAGGGCCCCTTTACAGGGGTACAGTTTGGGGAGCTTGAAGTAATGTACTATTACAGAGTTTCGGCCTGGTGACGCTTCTTCTATACCATTGGATATCTCAAGTTCATGGTTGTTGTATTTCTTAGTTAGGGTGTGTAAATGCGCAGTAAGGTCTTGGGTTTTGGCTCTGCCACTGGGCCACCCCATCATTATTCGGGTCAAATATATCAAAAACACTGATCTTGACCTGATGTGAATGTTTTCGATTCTAGTTTGGTATGGTAATTTAGGGACTCGAGGCACAACATATATAAAACTGGTTTTGACCTTCAGTATAAAGCGTTCATCTACTGGGGTACAACTTGGGGAACTTGCAGTTATTTACTATTTACCATTACGACGCTAACTCCATCTATACTCATCGAGATTTCAAGTTCATGTGTGGTGTATTTCTGTGTTAAGGATGTTCAGATGCACAATACGTTTTCTATTTTGACTTTATGGGAATGCATTTAATTCTAATTTGCTATGGCCATTTATGGACTCGATGCACAACATATATAACACGGGATGTGTCCTCCAGTGTAAAGGGGCCCCTCTCCAAGTAGAGTTGTTTCAATATGACTAAGTAATGTATAGTAATATCCGGAATTTCCTTTTTTTTCATCATTAACATGATTAAGGTGAGCTTGGGATTTAAAATATTGTTCAGAATGTTTCCCTTTTCAAACCCATCATCATATATAATATCATTAACTTTAAGTGGAGGAATGCTTGAAGAATGTTGCTTGGTTTTATAAAATGTTTCTACCAATCTGAGCTTGAAAGAGTATTGGATCGCAGCTGCTCGGAAAGATTGTCAAGCTTGGCTTATTTCAGATATTTTGTTTATTTCGTATTAATATGTAATGGGTCAAGTCTTCCATCCGGTTTGTACGTTTTGATGTCATAAGTTTGTTTACGTTTTCTCATTAGTGTACGGATATATGAATTTAGCCACGGAGGATCAGATGTTCGGATAGTTAAATTTTTCTAAGGGATGCTTATTTCTGCCAGTTCTATGATCTTTGATGTACTATTTTCAGATTATATGTCAATGTCATTATTAAAGTGAGAATCCCAGTCAGTATTTTGAGAATTGTGTCTTAGAGTGTCGTAACTGCCTTGGTTATATTGCCGTATAGTTCGTTTGCAATTGTGGTTTTGAGGCTTTAAGAATTCTATAATGCAAAATATTTGACAGTGATAAAGGATATTTTATTCAAGAAAAGGTTCTCAAACTCTTCTGTTATTTTTTTCTGGCTTGGAAACTAAAAATAGATTTATCAGTGAGGATGAGGTTTCAGTGAAATGAGTCGGATCGGAGATTGTCTGTGAGAGATTGAACTGCTGCATGATACGTTGTATCTTCGCATGTGTGGTACATTTAATAATGTCTATACTGAAATCCCTTGTTGTAATTATGTCTTCAATTTGGGTTTCAATAGCAATTCCTATAGAATCTTTAATGGATTTTTTTTACGGCAAAAGTAGAATTTGATGGTCTATAAATGTACCAAAGAGTATATTTGTATTTCTCACTAATATGGCATTTAGAAAATTCTGGATTTACGAGTAAAAATCGCATCAATTTGACTTCAGCCGCAGCTCTTTTAAGCACTTATATTTTGCAGAAAAATACTTTTTTTTTTAAAAATGAAAGACCTCAGAATGAATGTATCAAACAATGTAGGCAGAAAAAACAATCTTCAATCAGGTTTGAATGTCTATTTAGGACACAGACCACTATTGATTTGGGGCTTCTGATTGGTTAAAAAAAGTATAGGGTCTTTTAGGGCATATAGTCAGATTGTAAGGTAGATTCTGGTTGGATTAAATTATCCAAATCATAACAAATCCTCATAAAACATCCAAAAAATATAATTCCAACATAAAACATGTTCATTTAGGATATTTTGACTGAAATTTGCATTTTTATGGGTACAATTGTACAGCGAGTATGTTTGCAAAAAGTAAAATTTTCTTCACTGCCATTCTCGGGGTGCCCACCTTCAGTTCAATATGAGAGGCTGAAAGCATTACAATACTCCCAATTTGCTGGTCATTTTTGTGTGTCTCTAAGATAGTTCTTTAAATAAAGTAAGGTTTTATCATCCGTTCTGGTATAGTAATAGGGGTTGTAGGCCATAAGGCTATACTGGAGGCCTATGGGAAATGCAATAGTGGTATATGACCAACTTACGATAATCTTCCGGAAGTCACATTAGTTATCTCCCGCTAATGACCCAAAATGACGCGCATGAAAAACTACCGAAAACGTCTTTATTCTTCACGAGAACGTAACGTTGGCTATACTTTCTCATTTCTTGATATTTCTTCATCAAACTTTCAATATAGTTATACTCATCAGGACAACATCGACATGACCATGCTAAAAAATAAAGGTCAATGTCACACTGAATATCATTATATGGGTTAAATAGTCGTGATTTTCTTCACGAAAACTTAGCGTTGGCTATAGCTTTCTCATTTCTTGATATGTCTTCATCAAACTTTCAATAAATACTCATCATGACAACATCGACATGACCATACTACAATAAAAAGGTGAAGGCCATAATCAGCCTATGCAGTGCATGATCTTAAGGACGTAAAATATCATGTATAGAACAGTGAATACGAAATCATATATGTGATACACATGTATTATAATCGGGATATTCTACTACCATTCTATTTATATAAACATGAACTTGATTATTATATAGTCTACTTATGCTAATTCAAATTTGGTTGATATTGAATTTATGGGGTTGGGTATGTTTCGTTTATGGCTGCTCTGTTGTATAACATTGGTTCATAGTAAGCATTTTGAGTTCTAACAGAGAGTATACAATATATATATAACATATATTATATATACAATGTTATTCACCTATTATGCCGTTTTATAAATTGTCTGTGTTTGTACTTGGCTCCTGACACATATTTTTGTTTTCTTTTCATCAATGGTAAGGTCGCAGAAACACATTAGGGAAATTGACTAGTTCACTAACGTTTTTCTTTTCATACACTTGTTTATGTTCCCTGATATTTTCAGGGGAGATCATAGTACCTATTATTTCCGTCCGTCCTTCCGTCCGTCTGTCCTGTTTTCTTGTTCGCTCAACTTCATAGGAAGTATGAGTGTGATGTCTAGTAGCGCATATTGTCAGTGTGTTCCGATTGAATGATTTTGAGGGAGTTACATGACTTTAAACATGTTCGAATCTAAAGTTTGTTTGCTCAACTCCTCCTCTTACATTTATCATCCGATGTTCATGAACCTTCATGGGAAATATAAGTATGATTCTAGTAGCGAATAGCGTCAAGACATTCCGGTTAAATGATTGTTGGCGGAGTTTTTGAAGTTGTTTGAATCTCAATCTTGTCTGCTCAACTACTCACATGTTTTTCATCTGATTTGAATGAAACTTTATAGGACTTAGCAGTATGCCAAGCAGTAGAACATACTGCGATAATGAGAAAAGTATTTAACACATTTTTATAAAACTTTACATGGCGGTAGAGGGAAATAATGGTAGAGTGGAATAATGGTATTATGTAAGTTATTTAATTGTGTTAATTTGACAACAAATATGACAGCAGACATTGTAAAACAAATACTCAAGTTACACGTCATGAGTAGGTAGCTTATATAAACAGAAAATTGCATTTGGGATCAGTGGGGTTAAGGTCAATGTTTCTAAAATTAGAACAAATGGTTTCCGCTCAATAATTGTAGTTAGGAATGAGATATTTGAATGAAACTGATCACTTTCATACTATCTTTGTTAAACTTGTTAAAAAGGTTATCAAAAGATGTTATGACCCTATCAATGTACAACGTACTGCATGCTTGGTGTTGGACCCTTTTACAGTTCGCCACTATGCTTTCCTCTTTAATTGTACGATGATCGGACAGGCTGTGGACCCTATGATGACGCCTACCTAAAGCCCATTGGGACGGTGGCGTTTGCTGTTTGTCTATGATCTTTCTTGTCGTGCCCTTAATGGGTTATTCTCTTGTTGCTCTGGCTTCTGCCAAGTCATTGAGTACCTTTTCATTGTGGCTTTCTAGGCTATTGTTTTTTTGTATTATATTTACACGAGCATATTTGTGTTTTACTTATATTGCCTATTGATGCTGCCTTGTTGGTCAGAGATTAGATCATGGCTGGGATTTCTTTATTTACACTGTCCTGTTTTAATGGGATGACAGTAGGGTAATTGTGAGGTTTGGTGTAAACTGTAAACCCCCAGTGGCCTACTTTGCCACTGACCGTTCCAAGACGGTAGCCCTTTTGTCAACCCTTTTGTGTTTGTGATGTCGTTTGTATTTATTATTACTTTTGCGTTCTTGTTTGTTTGTTTGCGTGTTTGTTTCTGTGTTTTGTGGCTGACTGACCTGAATGCTACTGTCCCTGTCCGATCTTTTTATATTTCGTTATGTTTAGGTAGCGTGTTTAAAAAGAAGGCTCGGAATTGCATTTGGGGTCACTGGGATCAATGACAAGGTCATTGTTACTAAAAATAGTACAAATGATGTCCATTCAATACTTTACGTAGGAATGAGTTGGTTGTGTGATGGTTATGTGAGTATGTGTATTGTTATGTAAATAGTTCAGTTATGTAAATAGTTTTGTTTTGTTCTGTTTTCTGCACAATGTAAATGTGTTATATCAGATGCTCTTAATTAGCCTTGAATAAATAAAACTTGAAACTTGAGATACTGTTCTCAAACTTTATGGGTAGGTGGCTTATTGGAAAAGGAAGCTTCGAATTGCATTTGGGGTCACTGTGTTTAAGTTCAAGTTCACTGTTACTATTATTATAATAAGTTGACTTTAGTTGCTGTCCTTTTGTCTTTTTTGTCTTATAGGGTCTGGATATAATCTCAAATTGTTATGGATACGATTATAACCGTCATCAAGTGTTTCAGTTTTATTTTCAATGTGCATAGTATAAAGCACAAGGCCCCAAGCTCCATACAATTTAATTATTATTAATGCCAAGCTTTCGCCTGGAAAACTCGAGGCTAGTTTTGTAGTGTAAATCATTATTATTATTCCATATGATGCTTTAAGGCTCTAAATGATGCTTGTGTTGTGATCGACGTACACATGAATTATATGTGCACCTGTTACATGTAGCAATATAAACCCAATATAAAATAATTAATATGTATGATTTAGCAACAACAACCAGCCGAGGCGTCTACATTTTCAGACCAAACGTATTCATAAACAATGGTAACAATGCTAATAAACAATTCATATGAATCTGATGCAAAACACCATTTATTTATTTCATACTGATAATAATTTTTTTAAATTGTCACTTGGAGGCAAGATGTGCATGTTTTCAATATACATATTGTAGCAAAATAGCATGCATGTATATTAAAACTACCGTAATCAATTATAACATCATTATTTCTTAACACAATAAAAGCTTTAACATTTTTATATTTAAAGTAACACATGCACATTTTGATTGTTTTAAAGCTCGAAGCGTCCTGGGAGTTTATTTTGACAAAACTACAAATACGTAGTGCTATTACTAGCTTGTCTTTTGGGATCATTAGGCCCAATCTAAGTGGATTTAATGTAGAATATCGCTTAAGCTGGTGCAAGGAGATGTGATGGGTGTTGCACTATACATTACCTCTCATGAACAGACTCAAGCAAACAGAGTCTGCTACTTCTATCTATTGTTTGTGGTTGTTGCTTTCAAGGGATCCACTTTTCAGTATTTAATGACATTCACACTAGCGTTGGTTTAGTGCTGTGTGGCGGCCATACAAAAAGAAATATAAAAAGATCGGACAGGGAAAGTAGCATTCAAGTAGGACAGTCAATCACAAAACACAGAAACAAACATGCAAACAGACAAACAAGAAGACAGAAGCAATAATAAATGGAAACGACATCATAAACACAAAAGGGTGGACAATAGGGCTACCGCCTTGGAACGGTCAGTGGCAAAGTAGGCCACTGGGGGTTTAAACTGGTTCTAGGGTGCACCAAACCTCACACCTACCCTACTGTCATCCCATTAAAACAGGACAGTTGCCCGGTCTACAAATCTGTAGTATTACTACTTACTGGTCATTTGGGATCATCAGGCCCAATATATGTGTGTTTAAAGTAGAATATCGCTTAAGCCGGTACAAGGAGTCGTGATATGTGTTGCACTTAACATTACCTCTCATGAACAGACTCAATAAAAGTG
The DNA here is from genome assembly GCA_037043455.1 of Cyrtodaria siliqua. Classification (NCBI taxonomy): domain Eukaryota; kingdom Metazoa; phylum Mollusca; class Bivalvia; order Adapedonta; family Hiatellidae; genus Cyrtodaria; species Cyrtodaria siliqua. The sequence goes on along the minus strand of JAWPHD010001726.1, from coordinate 279,247 downwards.
AGTCTGCTACTTATACCTCGTGTTTGTGTTTGTTGCTTACAAGAGGTTTCCTTTTCACTATTTATTTACATTTGTGCAATCATTAATATTAATTAAGTTATTATAATAATCAAAAAAAGTAATGTTTACCTATTAATAACTGCTGACGTTCCCTCACTAATACTACATTTAAACATTTACTAGAATAACGATGGAAAAATGGAAATTAAAAATATAATTTAACTATATGCACGCAGGTTTAAAGTCAAAATAATACTAGAATAATCAATCGAGATGCAAATTTGATGTTTGATACATACATCAAAGTACCCGTTTGTCCCTTTAAATGCTGGCTGTCTGTATTATGGTTGATTCGTTAGATGTTATATGTGATAATAAAACTATTATTTTGTTTTTTATTTAAAATTATTGACAATAAAAAAATGTATCATGATGAAACTAATGATTCTAAATCTGCTTAAAATTTATGCTTGAACGGTGGATATGACCGTGATATTGCCAACCCCTAATCTTTCAGTTGTTATAACAACGGAAAACATCTTTAAATAATTTTTCAATTTGATTTTAAAATTGATAGAATATCGCGTTGCTCCATCTTGGCCTAGTATTATTATTGTGGAGGGAACGGGAGAGAGATGGAGTGTGAGAGAGAGAGAGAGAGAGAGAGAGAGAGAGAGAGAATTAAATAAACATATCGAGGGTTTAACGCGAAACTATTGTAGAAATAGTAAATTTTACAGAAGAAACAAAATAATTTTTTTTATCATAAATGCATTTAATAATTTTATTCTCTGGCATGCAATAAAAAAATGATATCCATTTATGATTTGAGAAGAAAAGAAATAATTCATGTAATTCTGTATGAGATATTTAAGAAGAAATATTGACTTACAATAGTTTCGCGCTAAACAATTGAAGATATAGATGAAATATTTCAGACTAACTTACATATTTTAGCATTTCTGTGGGAACGCCAAGCCGTCTCGGAGGGATATTTACTTAAAAACGTCACGCGCAAAAAACGTAAACAAACTGCGTTTTGAGCAGATTTCAGGATGGTGGTCAAAATGACACCAGTGATGTAAACTGTATGCAACTGACAATGTACAACGATGACACACATAAACAAATTCATAAATTCGTTTATCACAGAATGGATTTTAAGTTTTTACGTGATTTGTCGATTCTTTTTTATTAAAAATACGATTTCTAGGCTTTTACAAATTACCGAATGTTTCGAAAATGTATGTGAAATTTGAGCTTTCAATCAAATTGATAATAACAGTTTGTTCTTATATCGAGAAAAAAGACGAAAGCAATAACGTCGAGAAAAATAACTTCCTCTACAGGCCTGTAAAATTTTATCAAAATTTGGAAAAAGTACTTTTTCTACCCAAAAAAACGTTTCATTACCGTTCATAAAATTACTCACAGAAAACTGAGACTCCTTTCAACCGTGTGCTTCATACAAAAACCTTTCAGAATCACATTTTTATCACTACAATTAAAACATATTTTATACAAGTCATTTCCTTATAAAAAAAACATCATTTTCATGGTCTACTTTTAAAAATAAATTGAGGTCTATGTTGTGTTATTGTGAAAATTATTTCAGTCAACAAACATGCGAAAGAGAAGCTGTTTATCGATCGACTTCATTTTTTTTTATTTTGTATCTCGAGTTGTATGAAGATTTTAACAGCGAGAAAAAAGACAAGAACCTGAACGATGAGTTTAATCCTTCCTCTGGCAGTATGTGAATATTCAAGCAAATTTGTAAAAAGTACTTTTTTCTACCAAAAAAAACGTTTGATCACTGTTTTAGGCAAGCGTTTCGAACGTTGTTTTTGTGTAGTTTTGTTACACGGCATGGAATACGGCATGCAATACATCGGTCAGCTCTGTGTGAGATAAATTCTGAAATTACCTCATATATTGTAGTAAACAGACAGTGACTGTCTATAAGAGACAAAATATTTATACTAACATGATATATTTTAAATTCGATTTTTATTGAAAATATTGCAAAAAAATCAATACCGTGTTTCTCCGAAGACCACATCCAACACAGAATTGTGACGTCACAATGGTTGTTATAGTATAATCACAGGGTGAATAAGTGTACGCGGACAATTTTTTTAATTTTTGTTCGAAAGGACTTGTGTCTTTATTGTTGTTTTTTTGGTCGAAGAGCCCTTTTAAAAAAAGTATCATTGGCTATAATCCTTTCGACCCATCCTCCCCCCCGCCCCACACACCCAGCGCATTTTTTTAAATGGACAGAATTAATCTAGAATGCGAACTATGATTTTAAATGTATTTTAAAGGCCATTTGGATTGTCGTCGCAAATATTATATGAACTAGGGCTTTATTTATTTGAACAGTGACCGCAGAGGGAAGTAAAATGGGTTAATAGTCCCTTTAGACATGCCATCACCAGGGCTCCAGCTCCTTAGATTCAACGCCTTTTCCACTGTATAACCGAGTCCTCTGTTTTGAAATAGTCCGTGAAATAGCATCTTTGAAACAATCCGTGTATTAAACCGTGCCAGCGCCTTTACCTCTGAGATACCAATAGCACATGATTAGCAATCGACCACTTACCTGTATGTGTACCCTGCTGCACCGCCCCTCCCTCCACCACCACCACACACACACTACCAGCCCCCCCCCCACCTGTACCGCCCCTCCCCACAACCACTACCACCACCACCACCACCATACACACACTACACCCCCCAATTCCTCCTCCATTGTTATTGCATTTTTGGGCTTTTTACATTTTCGATTTCCGAGTTAGGCGTAGGGTCGGTCGTACCTTGCTTACGCAGAGTTAGCCAATGACACCTACCATCTTTTATGAAACTCTATTAGTACCGATCAGTAATGGATGGGCAGAACCCTGCATGTATAATCTATAGGGTAGATAGACTCGCGAGGGTAATAACCCTAAACTTAGTATCCTTTTGTAGATTTTTTTTTTACAATAAAAATCGGATTCGGCCGGGTTAGCGATGATCAAGACATTTTCCCTTAGCCTCGTCCGTCGTATGGGGACGTAAACCGGGCGTCCCGTGTATCGGTTTATCCTCCGAGCACGTTAAAGAACCATAGGAATCTATTCGATAATAGGAGTAGGGCAGGTTCCCGGATTCCTATGTATCCTTCCATCTCTCTGGGGCGGCTCTAAATAAACTATACTGTGTTGATGTGCCCGTAAACAACATTAAATTCAATTAAAACGTATATAATCTCGTGGTCTAGCTTGTATGTTGTCTCACCATGGGATAAATAAGAGCTATTAACATTATATATTTACTTTAAACTTATAAATCGGCTACTGTGCAGCCTTTTCTATTTTTTAATGTTCTAACGTACTTAAAATGTTAAGATGGTCGCCAAAATGAGAAAAGCATGAAAAACAGCAACATGTATTATAACACACAAGTCTTCCATGTGCTTTTGCCAGCAAGGACATTTGTCATTCCTGGTTTATAAAACAGAACCATTTTAAATGGATTGGAGGCCGTTTGGAAGAAGACTATAGGCGTCTATTCAAATACGTAATGCGTTTCATTTTCATATTCAATGTACATAATATTATGCTCTAACCACAACTTTGCCAAAATCAAATTCATAGTTATTGGACATGTGAAAAGCATTGCTAAGGAAAAACTTTATACACATTTTCATAGAGTAAGACGAAGATGTGTGTTTATTTTCATGAACATAGGTAATAGAAGATCTTACAGGAGAGCTGACAGAGCTTAAAGTGATCCCTAAGTGTCTATCCTTTCCACTGGCACAGATATATATTATAGGGAGGTCAAGTGTAGTTTAAATGTTGGATATACTCAGGTTTAATGAATTCATAAGTCATTCAACTGAAAAAGCGATCATTTGTTTAATAGGCATGTCAAATATATACTACATACTAGTAATGGCAGTGAGTGAAATGTATAATTTATTGGTGCAATATTATCAACAGTTTAGTAATATAATAATAACTATTAGTTTTGCACTATTCTAGTAATTAATATTAATGATTGCAAAAATGCGACTTATGTAGAAAAACTAATGGGACGGTGCAAGATTGTTCAGCATCAACATGTATTCTCCGTTATATGTACACGTAACAGTCAGTTCAATAAAACTATGTACTTCATCGTCTCAAATGGAATGATGAGTGTTTTTGTTTATTGAGTATGACATAAGCAAAACTACTTTTCACATCACTCTCAATGGCATGGATGACAGCGCTAAATGCATGTGGGTGGAAACCAGCATGCACAGATCCTTGTGAAAAGCTTGAGTGTCAATTAGTGTTTAGAACCAGAACTGTAGATGTAGTTCAAGATAATCCATTCAATTTATTGTTCAATACTTGGATCCATTACAGCTGTATACCATAACCTTGTGATTTGTGAAAATGGCAGCATCTTGTCTAAAACAATTAAAGAAAATGCAAACACTGAGTATTACAACTTAAATGTCTGCTGTACATGAAATACTAAAACTTGATCACTTTTAATAATATACAAAATATGTATTTTATATAGAACCTATACTGAGTACAGGCCAAATAAAATCAAAATTAAACCTGTGTTTACATATCATTGTCAATAAAAGTGGGCCAGTATATTTATTTGGTATCAAATATTTACTTGTTATCATTTTTTTACTCCATCAATTATATTTAGACCACAAGAACATTAAATAAAGAAAAATCTGTCCTGCTGCAGGCTTAAACTTATTAAAACAGATTATATTATTTTTTACCTCAGAATAACTGATTATTATTATATTCCCAACAAAAAGAGGAGTCAGCAGTGTATTAAGGGAGTTGGTCTGGTTTAATACAGTCAACACACACCTGTACATTTAATTTGGTCTTAGTCAATATAAAATTTACTGAAAAAGATTACCAAATGTTTTTGTTTGTTAATACTGAGAATGTATGTATTGTTTAAGACCCTATTCATGCTTTAATACTGTCTCTCAGTTCCACCTTTCAAGGTTAGGTTTCCAGGTGTTTTAACTAGATTTATCTAATTATTATTTATTTTTTATTTGTTTGGCATTGATGTGAAATGCTTCCCCGCCATACAAATAAGTTCTGCTTACAAACCTCTATGAAATCCATCTTGTTTTTGTGAGCTCCTCCAACCTCATCTCATCCAACCAAGAGTCGCATTTCAGATCGGAATAAGTAAGATGCAGGCATCATGTCTGATGTCTCTCTATGAAAACAATAATGAAACAGTGTATAAACGCAATTGCCAAATTTTCATTTGGATCTGAACATTTCGCTGAAATTAAATAATAATTTGATAGATTCAATTCTTATTTCTATGTACTGTTACGTAGAAAATGTGTGCATCAGGGTTTTTTTCCATAAATTTGGGAAGAGGCCCAGGCCTGTCCATTTTGGGGGGAAAAGACGAGCTTATTTCTCATTTTGGGAAAGATGTAAGATTTTACCAATTAAGTAAATTTGACAATACTATGCTTTATTTAACTTTTCAGCCAACAGTTATTATATTACTGTTTCTCAGTCATAACTGACTCCACAGACAAAAACACATTCCAGAATTAATGCTTTTTCTCAAATTCTGAGACACTGCTGCTTTTTGATTGGCAACAATTTCTGCCACAATTGGGGAAAAAACATTCAAGTTTCCAATTGGAAAAACTTAGAGGTCTCTGTTACATAAGGTAAAAAAGCCCTGTTCATGGTACACAGATCTCTTTAGTGAAGTCAATCACAGGAAATAGAACTGGGATGTAGTGTATATTTTGTTTTTAATTGAAAACCAAGTGTTGCAGTATTTAGCATTTCATTGAACACATTTAAGTAGGGTTGTAGAGAATATATGCGGGAGGGACTAAGAAGAGACGGGAAGGGGGTTGGGGATAGTGATGGGGGCAGCAGGGCCTTTTTAGCAGTTTTGGGGAAAGGGCCTTTTGCTCTTAATTGAGGGGTGGAATCGCTAAATGAGGAATGACATTTCCAAGGTAAGTTTAAAAAGTGGGGAAGTCTGCATGATTTTAAAAAAAATGAGAATGGGGAATGGGCCTTTTACAGGCCGCTTCAAAGAAGGGTAAAACGTCCATGAGGAGGGTATGCCTCAGCTGTTATTTGCCTGCAGAGTTCTGAGACAGTCAACTGTTTCCTTCATTACGTTAATCTGTGTATATTTCCAATCGTTTATCCCAGTGTGAACACCCTGCATCACCCTGCATCAGATATCGCTATCAAAACTCAGTGGATTCAACGTTTACCAACGTGTAAACACATTCTACGTACTGATGACATAATCCAAAACTGACATTTTACAAACAATGTTCACTCCTGTAAACTAGGTACGCGTAAAATTGATATCTGCGGTCTGAATCGACGTTTTTACAAAACGAAAATGGCGGCGTTTTGTGACTTTTTTAATGAAATAGTCCGGCAACACTAACAAAATAATCCCTGTCTCGGAGTATCAAAATGATCAAAAAAGCTGAATAATTAGTTCCTGGCGTTCCCACAGGTTATTGATACATTTTTCATATTTTTTTTTAAAAACTTCATACTTCAATGCAAACTATTGGACATTATAGTTTTAGGCAGTACGTTTGTATGTTATGGCTCATTTTGGACAAACCTAAGAATGGTATGCAACCGAAATCCCTTAAATTCTTGTTATCTTTATTGTAAAGAAATATAAAAATATCGAACAGGGAAAGCAGCATTCAAGGACGACAGTCAACCACAAAACACAAAAACAAACATGCAAACAGACAAACGAGAAGGCAACAGTAATAAATAATGCAAACGACATCACAAACACAAAAGGGTTGACAATAGGGCTACCGCCTTGGAACGGTCAGTGGCAACAAAGGCCACTGGGGGTTTAAACCGGTTCTAGGGTGCACCAAAAGAAATATAAAAAGATCGGACAGGGAAAGTAGCATTCAAGGACGAGAGTCAACCACAAAAACACAGAAACAAACATGGAAACAAACAAGAATGCAAAAGTAATAATAAAAGTAAACGACATCACAAACACAAAAGGGTTGACAATAGGGCTACCGCCTTGGAACGGTCGGTGGCAAAGTAGGCCACTGGGGGTTTAAACCGGTTCTAGGGTGCACCAAACCTCACACTTATCCTACTGTCATCCCATTAAAACAGGACAGTGTAAATAAATAAATCCCCGCCATGATCTAATCTCTAACCAACAAGGCAGCATCAATAGGCAATATAAGTAAAACACAAATATGCTCGGGTAAATATAATACAAAAAAACAATAGCCTAGAAAGCCACGATGAAGGTACTCAATGACTTGGCAGAAGCCAGAGCAGTACGAGAATACACCATTAAGGGCACGACAAGAAAGATCATGGACAAACATCAAACGCCACCGTCCCATTGGGCTTTAGGAACCTCACTCTTACCCTACTGTCATCCCAATAAAACAGGACAGTTTACATAAAGAAATCCCCGCCATGATATAATCTCTAACCAACAAGGCAGCATTAATAGGCAATATAAGTAAAACACAAATATGCTCGTGTAAATATAATACAAAAAACAATAGCCTAGAAAGCCACAATGAAGGTACTCAATGACTTGGCAGAAGCCAGAGCAACAAGAGAATAAACCATTAAGGGCACGAAAACAAAGACCATACACAAACATCAAATGCCACCGTCCAAATGGGCTTTAGGTAGGCTTCCTCTAGGGTCCACAGCCTGTCCGGTCATCGTACAATTAAAGAGGAATCTTTCTCTACCGCGTGTTTAATACAAATAACCTAAGAATGGTATGCAATAAAACTCCTTAAAGTTTTTTGATCTTTATTTTAACTTATATTTCACATAATAAACATAGAGCAGTTATTATTACCTTTATTTGGAATAATTATTATATAAACACATGATAAATATTGTAAAGTTAAATGAGAATCAAATTTGACTTTGAATAGTTTCGCGCAAAATTATTTTTGAAAGCAATCCTAATGTAAATTATTATAATCTTAAATAAATTTGCAAGAAACAACATAATTTTGTTGGCTATAAACAATCCCTTATAAGACGATTTAATCAAAAACAAATGCAAAACTATTTTAAATGATTTAAAGCTGAGTTTCACAGTAAAATAAAAGCTGTATGAGATACATAAAATTATGTAAAAAACAAAAACATTTTCAAAAAATAAGTGAGTTACAATAGATTCGCGTTAAAACCTCGATATACTGGTGTTTCCTTCCTCGAATAAGTGGTTCTGGGCATTGTTTAATTTGGATATGTTGTTTGCTGTTTAATTTAGTATTTTGGCTGTTACTTATGATATGCAGAATTTATATCGTCTTCTCCCAATTAAATTCCAGTTTGCTTATTTCGCAAATTGATTTCACTTTTGGGGCATTTAAAGCAGTTTGTTAGATATTTCTATCCAAACCATGACAATTCAATGTATTCTATTAACGTGTTTACCCCCTAAACAAACTGATCAAATATCATTAACATATGTATCTCACAATATTATCCACCGCGGAAAGAGAGGGAATATGTTAAATGTATGTGCGTCCATGTTTTCGTGTGTTCATCCGACACACATTCATTTCATTTATGGTGTTGCTAAAGAAGTGTGCAACGATTTGATGTAAATAGTAAAATATGAAATATAGTACCAAATTTTTTTTTCAAATTGCAACAAGTAAAAAGACGTGCCTAAAATGGTACTCAAATCCACGGTCTTTGGCTTAACATGCCAGTGCGCAATCTAGAAACACTGTTAATTTTGAAATCGATTGTTCATGACATAATTTGACCTATACTCTGTAAAATAATACAATTTGTTAAATAGTTTAGACAGGGTATGAGGTGTCTTAAGCTTTGATAGAATTTCAAAACAAATTAAGTGGACTTTACAATACGATATGTTATGAATAACGTTTAAACTTCAGATGCTTTGTAAGTAGAAATCTAAGAAAGTAACCGCACTTGGGGTGTATTTATTTGAGACATATCTAAAGAAACCTTATGAATACTGGCCCAGTTATAACACAACGTAATTACGTGGTTAGTTTGTTATCCCGATAATATTATCGATTGACTAATTGTACATGATATGGAATGACAAGGATTAACGTATATCGATTCCAGCATGTACCACACAATAACACGGACCAATTAATATATGTAATACAGAAAATCAAATTCTAAAGCATTTATTTCTATAATTTACTAATAATACATTTATTCTATAGCGTTTGTTTTCTGAATTTTACAAATAACATTTTTATTCTAAAGCATCATTTTCTGAACTTTATGAAATAACACTTTTAGTTTAAAATTCTAAAGAATCTGTTTTTGAATTTTACTAATACATTTTTTAATCCCGTTTAAAAGTTTGAGCTAGCCTTATTAAAAACTGTCATGGTAGGCAATTACTAGTTCAGTATGTTCATTGCATATGTCATTTGTTCTTAACGCATATAGAAACGGTGTTTATACTCATCAAATGTATTTTTTATATATTGTACTATTACCAAACTATGGTGTTTATGAAAAACACGAAACTTAACGGATAACACATACGCAGCTTTGGGGCTTAAGAAGCACTGTAACTGATAACAAACGCAACTGATAACACATAAGCAAATATAGTGCTTATAAAGCACTCTACATTGTATCTGATAGCGCACACGCATATATGGTGCTTCTGAAGGACGCTGCACTGTAACTGATAACATGCAGCATTGTTCGTCTGAAGTACACAACACTGTAACTGATAACACATACGCATCTATGGTATTTCTGATGCACACTACACTAAAGCTGATAATACATTCACATCTATGGTGATTCTAAAGTACGCTACACTTAACTTATAACACAACTTGTGTGCTTCGGAAGCAAACTACACTGCAACTGATACACATACGCAACAATGGCGCTTTGGAAGCATACTACACTGTAACTGATAACACTATTAACAATTTCTATTGCACAGTTAATTTATACAATGTCATATACGTATGTATATAAGACATGATGGTTATAATACACATTGTATGACTCAAGTAGATATATTGACGGAAGACGGCATATATGATTTAGTTTCAAAGGTTGTCTCAAAGATAATTAGTGAGTCCGTGAAAACAGCAGGCATTAGAAACTGCTGGAAAAAATCTTAGAAAGTGGTTCTAAAAACTTGGCGATGAAGTAGGGAAAATGACTGCTGATAAATTGGTGTCAGTTATAAAACCTAAACAAAAAGGTGAGATAAATTTAAAAGCACTTACAAATGCCCATACTAAAACTGATAATAAAACTACAAATTCTAACTAATTATGAAGAAAATGCAAATACAGAAAAATAATAGATTACTTTCCGGAAGAGGGAATAAGTATTCACTAAGAATTAACCGATTAATTTGTCGATTAATTAATAAAGTTTAATCTAATTAATAGTATATAGATGTTTCGAAGTCAAAAATACGGTACTCGATATGAATACACCTATTCAGTTAGATACCTTTATTCACGACCTGGAAATGGGACAAGACAAATGAAAAATGGCTACTAATTTACCAAAAAAAACGATAGAAGTTCTTTTATTAGTACAGTGCATATTCTGAAATAAGTCTTCAAGTAAACAAGCTTGCTGATGGAGCTTTACTTAATGATGTAGCTTCATTGCTTGATAAAATTCAAGCAAAGCAAATCGAAAAAAATAGTTTACGACGGTTATAAACTTCATAGACGTGTTAACGTCAAACATTTACTTGAAATGTCTGACGATTATGCTGGAACAAACTGGAACAAACGAATACTTTCATTTGGCAAATAGAGCTGCAACGGAATCTCGAGAAGACCAAGCTTGGTTTAAGGTCAAGTTCATTGTTACTAAAACAAAACAACTGCTTCTGCTTATTAACTTTACTTAGGAATGAGATATTGGCCTGAAACTTAGTGTGTCGGTGGCTTATATGAAAGGCAAGTTTGGGTCAATTATGGTCAAGGTCACTGTTACTAAAGCATTGCCATGTAGGGGCGGTATTCCTATGCAATACTTGAGAATCTTGGTAATTTAGTCTTTTGACAGTTACTTTTAAAACGTAGGCTTCATAACTTTTGCTCCAAACTTAAATATGTTTTGTTTATATCGCCCATTGTTTTCTCGTTGGTGCGCCGTAAAACCCCAGTTCAACTCGTTTAGGTCAAAGCATTTTGTTAGAACCTGGGACCATACGCCATGGCCATGAAATGATATGAAAAACACATTAAAGGTTCCGTCGATGCATACCATCATTTGCAGGGCTCAAACTTTCTTATTATTGACATTTTAAATATTAAGTTCTGCTCAACGCGGTGCTAGAGGGGATATTAAACAACAAGAATTATAAAGGATACTGAAGTCTCACTTACCTAAACTCAAACGACAGGACATGTTTATATACAGAAAACTGTCCCATAATCTAATTAAAGGTAATTAATTATGCTGATGTTATCTCATGATAGCTACTGTGCATCTGCATAATCTTTGTCTAAATGTGTAATGTCTGGCAGATATATCTTGTTGCCGTGTAATTAGACAAGGCTAATGTAAATTGCTTCTGTAGAGTAAAACTAACCACTAACGTGTGTCTCGCCTTTATCATATATACATTGAGTAACTAATATTCCACATCAATCTAATACATTCATGCAAATATTTATAAAATATATTTTGTATGAACTAAAAGTGTCTTTTTAATACATTTTACTGTTACATTGGCCTCGCTTTTCGGGGAAGGAAACTGTATCTACACATATTAATCATATTAGGAAGTAGTTGTTTATTTATTTGAACGTAGAGTGTATGTATGTCTGTATTGTTGTGAATACGTTTAGAACAGATTTGTATGGCAGTGATTGATCTCCGTATATAAGGTAGTTGACTTGTGTATGGATATTGATCTCTTGTAAGGTATGAATGATAATGCTTCTCTATTCTGTGTATAAAGGACACGTTAACAGAAAATGGATAATGTCTACCATTTCTCCACATTTACAAAGGGGACTGTCTGTTAGATTTTTTTATATAGAGATAATGGTTTAGTTTACTGCATTTAGTTCTCATTCGAGTGCGCAGTCTCTATGATATTCGATTTCCAGTGTGAAAGTATTCTGGAGTTACTTTATGGTTTATTATTATATCGACTTTTGAAAATAGGAACAGATGTCGAATCTTTTATATTTGGTGGTAGTTCATTCCAGTCGCTAGTAGAAGGAAGGAATGACTGGTAATAGAGTTGTGTACAGGTAGTTTATCGTTTGAATCTCGAAGAGTGTAGGAAACAGTGTCGCTGATGTTAGAGGGAAATAGTTCAGTAAGCGTACTTGGAGCGAGGCCATGCGTCAATGTATAGAAAAGCGTAAGTTTATGTTTTTTCTTTAAGTGTGTCCAAACTTATTTCTCGATAGCGTTCTGCTATTGAGACTAATCTTGTGGCACCCGTTGCTATTCGAGTAGCTTCAGTTTGGATTTTATCTAAACCCTGCTGTTGATACTGCGTCCAATTGTGCCAAACTACATTTGCGTATTCTAAGACTGCTCTGATAAATATTAGATATATGATCTCTAATGCTTTTCGTCATAGTTGGAACTTTAGTTGACGCATTATGTTGATTTTTTCCAAGCCTTTTCTGATATATATTCATGTGATCATGCAACGCTTCGTTGGCGGATAAGTGTTTGTGACTATAACTTCTTGCATGTTAACATCGTTCATGTTTAGAGGGGTGGGGGTGTGTGTGTGGGGGGGGGGGGGGGGGGGGGGGGGTAGGGCGGGGGGGTTAGGTTTGTTTGTTTTTCTAGAACTTATAATCGATTCTGTTTTAAAAGGGTTAAAGTTACCCAGTTACGTTTGAGCCCATGCAAATCACTGTTTAAAGTAGTTGCCGCATTTTCAGGCGTATTGACTTTTATGTAAAGACTTGTATCGTCAGTGAATACTTTTATTTTACAATTAATTGTCGAGACAATGTCATTGATGTATATTAAAAAATAGATGTACAAGGATGGAAACTTTGGGCACACCAGCCTTAACTGAAGAAATATCAGAATGAAAACTAGGAAGTATAACTCGTTATTACCTATTTTTGAGATAATGTTAAATCCAAGCTAAGAGTGAACCATTATTCCAACTGCACCAAGTTTAAGTAATAGTCCTTTATGCCAGATTCGAAGGCCTTTGATATATCACAAAATGCTACACGTACTTCTCTACCTTCGTCCAGAGCCCTGCAGAAGGTTTATATACTTATCAATAAGGGTTTACACATGAGTATTTTGGGATAAATCCAGACTGGAGAGCAGTGATGATTGACCTTGATCTGTGACCTCTGGCATAGATAGAAAATGCTTGTCCGGACCGTATTTTCATTACTATAACACTTAGAGATACCAAACTTGATATGTTAATACACCTTTAGATAGCGGTGTATCGCATACCAAAATAAGGTCACTGTGACCTTGACCTTGACCTGTGGCATAGAAAATGCTTGTCCGGACCGTATTTTCAATATTATAAGACTTTGAGATACCAAACTTGGTATGTGGATACATCTTGGAATATTGGTGTTTCGCGTAACAAAATTAGGTCACTCTGACCTTGACCTTGACCTGTGACCTCTGTCATAGAAAATGCTTCTCTGGACTGTATTTTCAATACTGCAAAACTTAGAGATACCAAACTTTGAATTTGAATACATCTTGGGATAGCGGTGTGTTGCGTACCAAAATAAGGTCATTGTGACCTTGACCTTGACATGTGACCTCTGTCATAGAAAGTGCTTGTCCAGACCGGTTTTTCAATACTATAACACTTAGAGATACTAAACTTTGTATGTGAATACATCTTGGGATAGTGGTGTTTCGCGTAACAAAATAAGGTCATATTGACATCGACCTGTGACCTCTGTCTTAGAAAATACTTGTCCGGGCCGTTTTTTCAATACTATAACACTTAGAGATACCAAAGTTGGTATGTGGATACATCTTGGGAGAGTGGTGTGTCGCGTACTAAAATAAGGTCACTGTGACCTTGACCTTGACCTGTGCCCTCTGTCATATCAAATGCTTGTCCGGACTGTATTTTCAATACTATAACACTTAGAGATACCAAACTTGGTATGGTATAGCGGTGTGTCTCGTAAGGTCATTGTGACATTGACCTTGACCTGTGACCTCTGTCATAGAAAATGCTTGTCCAGACCGTATTTTCAATACTATAACACTTAGAGATACCGAACTTGGTATGTGAATACATTTTGGGATAGCGGTGTGTCGCGTACCAAAATAAGGTCATTATGACCTTGACCTGTGACCTCTGTCATAGAAAATGCTTGTCCGGACCGTATTTTCAATACTATAACACTTATAGACATCAAACTTGGTATGTGAATACATCTTGGGATAGCGGTGTGTCGCGTACCAAAATAAGGTCAATGTGACCTTGACCTTGATCTTTGACTTAGATCATAGAAAATATCTGGAAAATTTTATCTGGGCCGGTGGGGTCTATGGATTGCCCTGCAATTCTTGATGATCTTGTTTCAAATATTGTTTTCATTTCGTATTAATATGTTATTGGTCAAGTCTTCCATCCGGTTTGTACGTTTTGATGTGATAAGCTTGTTTACGTTTTCTCATTAGTTGACGGATATTTGATTTAGCCACGGAGGACCGGATGTTCGGATTGTTAAATTTTTGTTAAGGATACTTATTTCTGCCTGTTCTATGACCTTTGATGTAATATTTTCAGCTTATATGTCAATGTCCTTATTAAAGGGAGAATCCCAGTCAGTATTTTGTCTTAGAGTGATGTAACTGCCTTGGTTATATTGCCGTATATTGCGTTTGCAATTGTGTATTTGAGGCTTTCAGCATTCTATAATGCAAAATATTGGACAGTGATAAGGAATATTTTGTTCAAGAAAAGATTCTCCAACTCTGCTGTTATTTTTTCCGGCTTAGAAACTAAAAATAGATTTGTAAGTGAGGATGAGATTTCAGTGAAATGAATCGGATCGGAGATTGTCTGTGAGAGATTGAACTGCTGCATAATACGTTGTATCTTCGCATGTGTGGTAGATTTATGAATGTCTATACTGATGTCCCTTGTTATAATTATGTCTTCAATTTGGGTTTCAATAGCAATTCCTGTAGAATCTTTAATGGAGTTTTAAACGGCAAAAGTATAATTTGGTGGTCTATACAATGTACCAAAGAGTATATTACTATTTCTCACTCTTATTTCGAGCCATATACATTAGGTGCCGTTTGTTTCCAAATCGGAGCGTTTGAATGCATGTAATGTATTGCTAATGTCAAGGACGGCTTCAGCCGGTAGAGTTATTATACTAGTTACTGTACTACGTTTCATTACATGTTATATGTGGCAACATATTGTGTCGGTGGTTCAGTTCTGATTTGGGACTGGTTAATACTGAAACTGAATCAATATGTATATCACCGACGACCAATCAAAATTCCTCAAAAAGCACACAGCGAGCCGACGATACTTCTCAAGCAACTATGTCTCGTGCAAGTAATGCTCATCAATAGGACAGTGGGGAGAGACGGTCATTGAACTTCGTATTATTAAATGTACAGGGTTTGATCACAAAAATGTAAATAAGCTTGAATCAAATGAAATTAACGATTTATTTTGTGAAAATGATTTTATATTCTTGACAGAGACGTGGTCGAACGAATGTGTTAATATGTCTTATAAAGGATTCAAACTTTATTCTCTTCATAGAACTGATAAAAGACCAAATACAAAGAGAGACTCTGGTGGTATTTGTTGTTAAATAAAAGATAAATATGTGCCTTTCATAAACCTGTTTAAGACAGGTAGTGATGATATCATATGGTTAAACTTTTCTAAAGAATAATTTAATTCTAATACAGGCCTTTACCTGTGTCTATGCTATGTAGTTCCTCAAGGCAGCAGTAGCGAATATGTTGCTGAAAATTCACTATACAATCGTATTTTAACAGGTCTAGTTATAATTACAAATGATACAAACGGTGCTTGTTCTATTACAGTATTGGGGGACATGAATAGCCGAGTTGGGAAAATGATGAAATTGACCTAAATGTACATGTACTTCCCGACGATTATATGAATGATATATACTTACCTAGGAAAATCCAAGATTACTTTATAAATAGAAATGGTCGACTCCTTATAGATTTTTGTAAAGAAAGTGGTTTACGAATTGTGAACGGACGCGTGGGAAGCGACGCAGGCGTCGGTAGGTACACTTACGTAGGCCCTCTAGGTAAAAGCTTAATTGATTACGTAAGTCAGCCGATATTGAATATGTTTACATCATTTTATGTTCACGACCCCAATATTTTGTCGCATCATTGCGCAGTGAGATTCAGTATGAGTAGTGTAACATAAATAGTAAAAGTACAGATTGAAAATCAAGGATAGATTTTTCTTACAAATGGAATAAGGATAATGTAGGCGAATACAGAAACAAGTTAAATAGCGATCAGTTTAAATTATCAATGCAGTCGTTAACCTCACAATTGGATGTTTTGACTAATATTTTACAGTTTTCAAATAGTATGAACGATGTATGTTCACCGTTATTTGGAAAGCGTTCGCCTGCTGATAGTAACGGTATATCTCAACATGATGAACGGTATAATAAAAAACTTGGTTTTTCAATGAATGTTCTTTAAAAGGTGAACATTTTTATTTAGATCTGAATAATTACCGATACGATAGATCTGAGACTAACAGAGTAAATTTGTGTATATCTAGATCAGAGTATAAGAAAACTATTAGAAGTAAAACATACAAAGAAAGCAGAATACGAATAAATTGATAAATGCGAGACTATCAAATGCAAAACTATATTGGAAACTGCTTAAAGAATCTGTTAGTAAAACGTCGACAACTAAAATAAATGTTGATTATTTTGCGGTGTATTTTAAAGCAATAAATAATCCTGAGGATAGTTTTTACCAGGCCGACGATGATATTTTTTCTTTTAATGAACAATGACAAGACGAATAATTGCAGCTTATGTTTGAGGAGCTCGATAGCGAGATAACTTTGATAGAAATTAATAAAGCAATCAAACAATTAAGATCAAATACAAGTAGTGGACCAGACCTATTTGTAAACGAATTTTTTATCCACGGAACTGATAACCTTACAATGTACTTTCATAAATTATTTAATTGTTGTTTACACTATGGATACTTTACAGAAAAATGGAGTGAAGGATTCATAGCTCCCATCTCGAAAGGTGGCGATAGTGACGACCCATCTAACTATAGAGGAATAACTTTATTAAGCACATTAGTCAAATTGTTCACGCGCATTTTAAATAATAGGTTAGATAATTTGGCCGAGTCGTATTTTGTTTATACAGAGGCGCAAGCCGGTTTTCGCAAAGGAATTAGCACAGTAGACAATATATTTGTATTAAACGGTTTGATAAGTCATTGTTTAAATAATAATGATAATGGGGAAAAGCTATTTTGTGCATTTGTCGATTTCAAAAAAGCATTTGACTTTGTCGTCCGAGACATTCTTTGGTATAAATTAATAAAATATGGAGTAAGGGGAAATATCTTAAAGGTACTCAAATCAATTTATAGTAATGTCAAATCTAGAATAAAGAACTTAAACACATTAAGTGATAGTTGTGCATGTAGTTTAGGAGTCAGACAAGGTGAAAGCTTGCCACCTTTATTATTTAGTCTTTATCTGAATGATATTGATGAAATCTTTAGATCAAAGGATGTTGAAGGTATCGATATAGGAACCATTAAGATATGTTTGCTTTTATACGCAGATGATATTATTTTGTTCTCAAAAAATGCAGAGGGTCTTCAGGATTCCTTAAATGTTTTATCAGATTATTGTGATAGATGGAAATTGACAGTGAATTTAGATTATACTAAGGTAATGATTTTCAAAAGGGGAGGAAGACTGACTCAAAACTTGCATTTTCATTACAAAGATGGTGAACTGGAAATAGTAAATACAGTTAGGTGTTTAGGGGTGCTTTTCACCTCGGGTGCTTCATATAACGAAAATGAAAAAGTGTTAGCTGGTCAAGCCTTAAAAGCTATTTTTAAAATGAATAAATATTTGTATAAATTTACCGATTTGCCTCCTAAACATACTCTTGATCTTTTAGATAAATTGATTTTGCCCGTTCTTAATTATTCATCAGAAGTTTAGGGATTTTATAAAGGATTGCAAATAGAAAGGACTTTTTTAAGCTTTTGTAAACGATTATTAGGGGTTAAGCTATCGGCTCAAAATAGTTCTGTGTACGGAGACATAGGTAGATGTAGCCTAGATACTTATCGGTCATATAATATTATAAAGTATTGGCTGAAAATTGTTTCAAGCTCAGAAACAAAATATATTAATCCCGTGTGTAGAAGCATTAAACTCAGTGCAGAGACTAATCCAAGAAAAACAAATTGGGTTTCTCAAGTAAAGTTATTATTGTCTAAATTAGGGTTCTACGAGGTCTGGCTTGCTCAAGGGGTGGGCGATAAACAGTAATTCCTTAAGCAGATGAAACTAAGAATTAAAGATGTATGGCTGCAACATTTTAACGGTGGTTTACAAGACTCAAGCAGAGCTTTATTTTATAGAAATATAGTTGATTTTGGTTTTAATAAATACTTAGATGTAGTAGACATACGCAAATACAGAATGGCCCTGTTTCGTTTAAGAATTTCTTCGCATAGGCTAGCAGTAGAAACTGGAAGATGGCGAAAACCCATATGTGTACCATTTGATGAACGAAAATGCACATTGTGTCAAGTCTTAGTAGACGAGTATCATTTTGTCATCGAATATCAAGCTTATCAGGAGTTACGTACTAAATATATTAAAAAATATAATTGGGAACATCCAAATTGTTTTACATTTTTGAAATTAATAAAAAGTGAAAACGCTACTGAGATAAGAAATCTAGCAATCTATGTATACAAAGCATTTGAAAAACGATACACGATGTTTAGCGTGTAAATGTTGAATATGTTAGGTAGAGATGATTAATCAATATTTGTTATATGATATATGTTGAACATATATGCCTGTCACGCCGTCTTTTCCTGGCACAAGTGCGTGCAAGGTTGTTATATAAATCATGATATCTACTATTGTATGTCATCTTACCATGTCACAATTGTATTACCATGCCACAATTGTATCATAAATGTAATTATTGATGCTATGCTCATGACTCTTGTTAGGGTTATTGCATAATAAAGAATCTTCTTCTTCTATATAGTTCATATGTATTTACATATAAATACTCTTGAACACACTGGTCAACGTTTAGATGGCAAATGCAAAGAACCGTTGCATTCATCAATCAACTTTGCATAGTGTAGCCAATGGTCAGAGGTTAGTAATTGGTTTTAGTGAGTGTTAACGGTAATTTGATAATAAGTATATTGGAAAAGCAGACTGATTTAAGGTCACCGTGAGGTTATTAAGGACTATTGGCCGCTGTCATTTCAGAAAAATAAGCAGAAACGTTAATCCCTGCCATTTTTGAAAAATAAGCAGAATTGTTAATCGCTGCCATTTCTGAAAAATAAGCAGAAACATTTATGTAAATAAATGTATACAAATAAAACCGCCATTATAATGTTTCTTCAGCTATGTTACACGATTCGCTGAAAATAGAATATCATTAAAATACATACAGGCATTTCAAATATACAAATATCACAAATACTAGGAACAATACTTATCACGGTTCTATAAACAGAATACATTTAAGTCACACGGTCGCCAAACCTGTCTGGTGGTTTCCGTTATCACACGAGCCTTCTCTCGTTCGTTGTTTGTAGTCTAGGTGTTCCCGGTGTACC
The DNA here is from genome assembly GCA_037043455.1 of Cyrtodaria siliqua. Lineage (NCBI taxonomy): Eukaryota > Metazoa > Mollusca > Bivalvia > Adapedonta > Hiatellidae > Cyrtodaria > Cyrtodaria siliqua. Next base: position 259,331 of record JAWPHD010001726.1, on the reverse strand, counting down.
TTCCAAGTGCGAGTTCTTTAAGACCAAAACAACATATCTAGGACATGTCGTCTCTGCCGAAGGTATCCAAGCAGATCCTCAGAAAATTGAGGCAGTAAGAACATGGTCCATACCAAAGACAGTCAAGGAAGTCCTCCAGATTTTAGGCTTTGCGGGATACTACCGCCGGTTTATAAAGGATTTTGCGTCGATTGATCGTCCGTTAAATAACCTTCTAATTGGCCATCTTTCGGAAAAATAGAAACATAAGCACAATAAGCCTGTCAGGAAATCTCCATTCAAATGGGTACAAGAACAACAACAATCGTTCAAGGAAATTAAAAAAGATACTTACCAATCCACCAATCCTCGCATATGCCGACTATAATTTACCATTCAAAGTCCATACAGATGCCTTCTCAAAAGGTCTGGGTGTGATGTTTTATCAACAACAGGACAGCAAAGACCGAGTCATCGCTTACGCCAGTAGAAGCCTGAAACCCCCTGGGAGGAATTATCCCGCTCACAAGCTCGAGTTTCTCGCCTTTAAGTGGGCCCTGACTAAAAAGTTTCACGACTACTTATAAGGTACGAGAATCGAGGTTGTGACGGATAATAACCCTCTCACATATGTAAACAACTACTGCTAAGTTAGACGCTACTGGCCAAAGATGGTTGGCTTCCCTTGCCAAGTATATCAGCCAAGATATAGGATTTGTGTTCAGAACGCAGATGGTCTCTCTCGAAGGCACCACCAACAAAAAATGAACTCTGAAGTTGCTGAGGCACTCAGTATGGCAGCAATAGCCGACATAGGGTCATTTGCAGATGCACTCAGAACACCGGACACACCACTTGCTGAGAAGGAACCACACAATCCACCGAAAATACTTTATTCCAGCAGTCTCTCTTCAAAATACCGGGCAAATGCACAGTGTCAGGACACAATCATATCTCGAGTAGTAGAGCATGACAGAGACGGTCTGAAACCGGCTAAGCCAACCGATCGTGAATTTTCTGGTATTCTTACTTACCTGCGAGATTGGAACAAACTTATTCTGTTTCAAGATATCCTCTACAGACAAGCTCAATATTAGTGGGTGATAGACGGGAGTTTGACTGTAAACCTAATAAATTACACATAACAAGACAAGTGTACACACTATCAAGAAACAATGAGCCGTTTTAAGAAGTTTGAATTTTTATTCTCGATACCAGTTCGATTTATTACTATTTATTACTATTGGAGAACACCAGTGCAAACTTTCAAACGTTTCTCCCAGATACACGTGATATTAAAATTCCTATGAACGAGATGAAGCAATTTGTTGCAGTCAGTAAATATTGGACAAAGTTGAAACGAGAATCGATTGCGTCAGTTTGTTGACATTAAAAACGTCTTTAAAGCAGTAATGTTATAGATCTTGACGTGATCATTTAATATATACATTTAGTTAATATGTATATTGGGCAAAAACTTTGTTAGAAGTTCAAGGATTGTTTATTTATGAGTCGTACAGAAGTTAGTTTCATTGTAAATTATTCTTATATAGTATCGTAAGATGCAAATTAAATATTAAATTAGGTTGTGTCAGATTTCATAGAAATGAAGACCTAACTGAAATCGTAATATTCCCCGAAAATTTGACCAGAGTGTAAGTGTCTATACAACTTGGACAAGTTTGAAAATCAGCCACATCTGACTAACACCCATCATTATCCATTATGCCTCCCTTACCACACACACATTTTGTTAAATATTGTAGTCTATGAAGTTAGCTAGTTTATGATATCAGTAGCCCTGATTGAGATGCGTGTTAGTTATACAAATAAGTAATTGCATCCAATATCACGTATTTGCCATACCAATTGACTAGATACTATTTTACACAATACGCATATATATCAGAACAGCTATGTGATTTTGTAATAGCAAACACTGTGCATGCTTAAAGCGACATACCCTGTGATTAAATCGCTTTCTTCTGTGTAGGCGTGTCTTTATATGTAACTTCATGTTCACCAGCTCATGACGACATCGGGTATTTACGCGATCAAATTTAACGCAGAACGTCGTTTACTTTATAGACATTGAGCAGTGCACATCATATCTGTATACAGGTAGCATTATGATTTACTAGAATTATTTTTTTTGCATTTTTCGTGACTCGAACACACGACCTTCTAATTTACATTCCGACGTGCTTACCACTGAGCTATGGCGAATTCTTGAGAATATTTAATATTTAGTAACATGTATTATGATACAAATTAACTGAACATATATGAACGACCCTCAAGATGTATCAGTATATTCTCCATAATCTAGCACATGTAAATAACCATTTATACTATTGATTAGCAATTCAACTAAGATTCCGTCTCAAAAGAAATATAAAAAGATCGGACAGGGAAAGTAGCATTCAAGGAGGACAGTAAACCACAAAACACAGAAAAAAACACGCAAACAGACAAACAAGAAGGCAAAAGCAATAATAAATGCAAACGACATCACAAACACAAAAGGGGTTGACAATAGGGCTACCGCCTTGGAACGGTCATTGGCAAAGTAGGCCACTGGGGGTTTAAACCGGTTCTAGGGTGCACCAAACCTCACACTTACCCTACTGTCATCCCATTAAAACAGGACAGTGTAAATAAAGAAATCCCCACCATGATCTAATCTCTAACCAACAAGGCAGCATCAATAGGCAATATAAGTAAAACACAAATATGCTCGTGTAAATATAATACAAAAAAAAACAATAGCCTAGAAAGCCACAATGAAGGTACTCAGTGACTTTGCAGAAGCCAGAGCAGTAAGAGAATAAAGCATTAAGGGCACGACAAGAAAGATCATGGACAAACATCAAACGCCACCGTCCCAATGGGCTTTAGGTAGGCGTCATCATAGGGTCCACAGCCTGTCTGGTCATCGTACAATTAAAGAGGAAAGCATAGTGGCGAACTGTCAAAGGGTCCACCACCAAGCATGCAGTACGTTGCAAAATGATAGGGTCATAACCTCTTTTGATAAACTTTTTAACAAGTTTAACAAAGATAGTATGAAAGTGATCATGACCTAGAATCTTACGAAGTTTATAAATCACATCACCATAGAAGTCAGGTTGTGATAGTCCTTGTCGCAGAAGAGTCCTTAAATTACTTTTATATTTGGAAAGAAGATCAGGGTTACGATAATAAAATTTTGCAAAGGTTTTACGAAGTTTATGGTAACGGTAACCCTAATATTATATGTATCACTTCGAAACATCTATATACTATTAGTTAGATTAATTTTAATTAAATTATTAATCGTTTAATTCTTGTATGATTATTTTTAGTTTTGATTCCTCTTCCAGAAAGTAATCTAATAATTTTTGTATTTACATCTCCTTCAATTCTCCTTTTTTACTATCAACCTTTGTAAGCTCTTTTAAAATTATCTCGCCTTTTGGTTTAGGTTTCATAACCGAAACTAATATATCAGCAGTCATTTCTCCTACTTCATCTCCGAGTGTTTTTAGAACCACTCTCTATGATTTTTTTCCAGCAGTTTCTAATGCTTTCTTACCTGCTGTATTTACAGACTCACTAAATTTCTTTGAGCCATCTTTTGAAAATATATCAAATATGCCAGCTCCCATTAATTTATCTACTTGAGAATAGGTTCCCATACTAGTGTCATTTTCAACTTTTATAATTGTGTCATATATAACAACTAATATTATAGACATCACAAACACAAACAGGGTTGACAATAGGGCTACCGCCTTGGAACGGTCAGTGGCAAACAAGGCCACTGGGGTTTAAACCAGGTTCTAGGGTGCATCAAACCTCACACTAACCCTACTGTCAACCCAATAAAATGGGATTTGGGTCCGCATGCTCTCTACCGCACCATTTTATAGTAAATTTTGCAATGGATTGGGCGATCTGAGCACGACAGGCATTAAAATCGATAGCTGAAGGTAATCTATATTTAAGACCTTTCGAAAACAAATGCCGAATACGTTTATCACCAATATCAAAATTACCAATGACGACCTGCTGGAGCATAGCAACATCTTGATCTGTTACATTTACATTCCTTAGGAGTGTTATTTACTCTACCAAGGTCAGAACTATTTTATTGTAGTTTAAAATAATAGTTATAATAGCTTTTTTATACTGATAACAAATTACAGGACTTTCGGAAATTTTGAAATATTTAGGGATATAATCAACTACATGATTATCTCGAAAAATACTAGGCATGTCAATGAAATCAATACCTTTATTAAGAAATAGTATATTTAGAAAATGCCTGACGTGATCATACTCCTTATCAATATGGGGTCGGAGAACATGTGGTGTGTAGCTTTGAATTATGGAAGCAGTGTTATACAAGAGATATGTACGAATGAAAATTGCGTCTGCTTCCTCGTCGATCAACTTAAGTGTAGAAATTGACAAAGAGGTAAGCCCAACTTCATTCATATCAACATCATTTGTCATTTGTGAAAGCATAGAGTGCTTTTCAGACTGTTTAAAAGCATAGAGTGCTTTCCAGACTGTTTCTATTATAGGAAATATAGAAAAAATGTCAATATTAGGATGTTTTTTTGAAATATTTCCACGTTGATAAATATTGACATTAAGGACGAGTGGATATGGTGTCTGCAAGTTTTCATCCACTTAGGTTTTGCAATATATCTAGCTTTTATTTTAAAGCTTTTAATAGCATCATTATCATCAATTATATATTCAACCGGTTGAACAGTAACGTTACTAAATGTATGAACTGACTGACGAAAGTGTTGGTACCAGTAATTTTTTAACTTTTTAGAATTACCTGCATTATATTTATGGTCACGAAATCGAACTTTTAAAGATCGACCTGTTTGTCCAACATATTGTATACCGCAACGTGGTGCATTTCAAGACAAAACATAAATGACGTGAGATGTACGTCAGTCAACATTTGAAGCTAGACATACATTAAACATTCTACCATTAACAGCTGATTTAATGGTAGACTTGCAAGATAAATAATTGTAACAACTGCACCTCTTAGCATTGCACTTATTAATAGAGGGAAACACCCTGCGTCTTGAATGAACTAAAGGATTTCTAAAAGGAGGCTTCATAACCGCTGCTCTCAACTAAATTTCATTTTGTTTATTTCGCTCTTCGGGGCATAGTATTTTGTTAGATACTAGGACCAAACGCCGCTAGACATGGTGGAGGTAAATCTCTATGTCCACCGCCATATGCATGCCATCTTCGGGATGGTTAAAATTATGTACTATTGATTTTATGAATATTGAGTTCTGCTCAACCCGGGGCTAGAGGGCGTGAGCGGTAGCTAGCATATTTCACTACCGTTCATGAACAGGTCTCAATCAAACCGAGACTGCAATATTTTGTATGTGTCGTGTTCGGCCGTTTCCAGAGGTCCATTATCATACTCTTTTATATGGTATTTCTTAAAAACAAGTGATTCTAGAGGAGTAACTGATACTTTTGAGCTGATATTAAAACTCCTGGTTATATTATTAGAAGGAACATGAAACGAGGTTGTCGAACGAAGATTTAAAGGTGTAAATAAAGATATAAAAATCGAACAGGAAAAGCAGCATTAAAGGACGACAGTCAACCACAAACACACACAGAAACAAAGAACAACTTTAAAGATGAATAAAAGGCAAAATAAGACATCACAAACATAAAAGGGTTGACAATAGGGCTACCGCCTTAGAACGGTAAGTGGCACAAAATGCCACTGGAGGTTTAAACCAAGTTCTAGGGTGCACCAAACCTCACACTTACCCTACCTCAACCCAATAAAACGGGACAGTGAAAATAAAGAAATACCCGCCATGAACTATTCTCTGACCAACAAGGCGTACATACGGTTTGGTTCTAAGTGAAAGGCAAAATAAGGGCCAATTAGTAGTTATTAGAAAAACGAAATAGAATCGTATTAAAGATCCATAAGAAATAAAAAAATATACTTACGGACGGTTAAGTTTTTAGCAAATAAATAAATCTTTTCATAATACACTAAAGATTTTAACAACATGTGAACTATTTTATTTGTTTTACCAGATCCTGAATTACCACATATTAACATTCTAAAGCAACAGTTTGGATTAAAGTCGTATATCAGCTTGAAATTAGCTTATTCTACATTTAAATCTTAGTTTCGAATTTCCATAATAATATATTGCAGATAATTATTAAACATTCATAAAACAAAAGAAAATATCAGAAATATTTAAATCATATTTAATTTATCTTACCTTATCTTATTTTATCTTAACTTATCTTATGTTTATCTCAACTTTAGTATTCATGTCTTTGTTAAAATTGAAAGAATTTGAAGGTAAAATGCAAAATCAAGTGAACTTTTTAAAGATGTTGAAAATAAAATTATTCAAAAAAGAATAGAAAAGGAGCTAGTCGTGATTTGTACAAAGAAGTATTTAAACCGGTAACTAGAGAAATAAAATATCAGTCAAAACAATTAACTAAGCAGTTAACTACTATTCCAGAAATAAGTCAACAATAAGATACTATTCCGGAAATGAGCCAACAATTAGCTGCTCTTCCGAGAGCTATTGCTAGTGAGGCATCGAAAAAACCAAGCGTATCAAGGGCTACCTCAGTTATTTGATGAGAAGCCTGATACAACTGCTCCAGCTGATTCAGAGCCTGCGCCAATAGTAATTACTGGGAATCTAGATGTTGGAATTGATAAAGATGTGGTGGAGGGATATAACCTTCTATTGCCATCGGAACTAATTACGAGTGGATATGCTTTAGACGAAACGATTAAAAAGGCTTTGTCTCTTTCATTGTATTATCAAGTCCTTATTTGCAGTACAGTGCGGACCTACGATGCCATTGCGTTCGGACGCTGTGGTTTCTGTAGGACTCTATATCTCATTTTTACGCAAATCATTAAAATTGGATATCAAAATACTGGTCTAACCAAATGGATAAACAAAGAAAAATATACAACACAGAGAAAAAACCTTGAGCAAGAAAGAGAGGCTTTAAAAAGTGAGTCAGACGGATTAATACATTACAGAGATAGACTTCGATGTATGCTTGGATTTCGGGGAAAGGATTACAACAAAATAAAAATTCTTATAAAGTAAGTAAAGATGGTCATTACGACATGTTACAAATTGATTTTCCTGAACTTACTGTCCCCACAAACTAATTGCCAGACAAGGAGAAACAGTTGTATGAAATCAGAAAGTAGACAGTGATTTGATTATTTTGATAACAAAACGTTACAATAATAACAAAACGTATTCAAAGCTGTCTCAAAATGTATTTAAGGAAACTGACAAAATTATCTGGTTTACCAATTCATAAAAGCTCTTCAAAGTTTAAGAAGATTTTAGGAGGTTGTGCTGAATATTACAACAGGCCTGATGACTTGGTTAATTATCTCGAGTTAGTATGTAGAAGTATCGAATCAGGAAATAAAAGTCCACAGTTAATAAATAAAGGTATTAGTATAGTTGATGAATTATTAAAAATAGGTAAAATATCATCTTGAGAACATGAACAATTATTTTCGAAATATTGTATCTAACTATAATTATACATGACAAACATTAATAACAAAGAGGAATTAAATGATCACTTGACACGACTTGTTGCTGCATACAGGCGTAGTTATAAATTGTGTGGTATTATAAAAACAATGTTATAAATAACCAGTGGATTAAATATTTGTGATGCTGTTCTAGCATTAGTTCCAGCAATTCTTGTTTTCGTGGCTGCAGTTGGTGCAGTTCCTTCAGTAGTTGCTGTTTTAGTGAGTAAAACAAGAATAGCAGAAAAAAGAATTTGTTCAAAACACATCATAGGAGTTTTAAATTTCTTTCATTTGTCGAAACAACTATAGGACTAGAAGATGTCGAAGAGGTAATCAGAATTACCTTTAATAAAATGTTAGAGATTCAAAAAATTGATAACTTTATAGAACCTCTGGAAACGCACATAAAGAAGTATAGGTTGAATGAGCATGATATTCAGACATAATTCGTTTTCAACTTTGTTCCAAATCCTATCATACTTTTCTCTAGTAGCTTTTATTTTGATCGATTTAGCTTCTTTTTTTATTTGTAATATCAAAAATACTTTTTGAAAAATGTATTCAAATTTGATTGATATTTTCCGGACTTCTGTTTTGTCTAATATCTTTACTGTTTTGTAAAGGAAATCTTCAACTATTTGTCTTTCCACAGGAGACAAATTATATTTTATCAAATGTTTTTCCAAATGATATTTACTATTGTCAATACTTTACTTACACTTGTAATTATAATCTGTAATGATGTTATATCCATTATGTGTCCCACAATTAAAACAGATACGTTCTTTATCATTAACTTCACATGTACCATTACAATTAATGCATGCATAAGTAAACTTGTAACAAAGCTTACTTCCGACGCAATACTGGCAGTGTTTCTTTTATTAATTACATAAAATAAGATACAATCTAAACACACTTTATGGAGATCCACAAGAGTATCCTGGTAAAAAGTTAGAGTCAGTAAAATGAAAAGGTGTTTATCCTTATGATTGCATGAATAGTTTTAAATGTTTTAAAGAAACTAAATTACCTAATAAAGATAGCTTTTATTCTAAGTTAAATGATGAACATATTTCAGATGCAGATTACGAGCATGCTAAACACATATGGACAGCATTTAATATTAGAAACATGAGAAAATATCATGACCTATTTCTAAAACGGATGTCCTGTTACTAGCAGATGTTTTAGAGATCTTTAGAAAGATGTGTATTGAGTATTACAAATTAGATCCTTGTTATTACTTCAGCAGTCCTGGATTATCATTGGATGCATATCTTAAGATGACTGGAGTTCAACTAGATTTAATAACTGATATTGATCAATATTTGATTGACTCATAATGAGGAGGTCCTTTTCAAATATGCAGCAAGACCTTTGTCACAGGATGACCCTAGTGGTTGGGGCTTACTCTGGAAAGAATCAATGACGGTGAATGCATTTACATAAGTTTAATGCAACTTTTAAAATATGTTAAATATATATACAATTATCTAAAAAACAAGCGAATACACAGATGAACTATGAAAAGAATGTTCTCATGAACGTTTAAGACGTTTTTAGTATTGTAACAAATACTGAATGTGTCGACTGAATATATACGACACTAAAGTGTTGTAAAGTTATAACAATGTTAATCTATGATCTAGCGCAATAACTGTTAGGCTGGGACCCAACTTCTCGTATCGTGCTAAAAAACACTTTTGGTTTACCCGGAAAGATATACTCGTGATTTTTTGCATATCAATAGCAGAAACTGTACTCTATACGAAACCACTGTATGGATTAATGGTATTCTTTGCATTTCGTAACACCAACGCATTTTCTACGGAAGCCCATAAGTGATAAGAAAATATTGATATTCAAAGACAAAATGTGTACAAGTTTATATGTTAGCGATATGATTTTGTTTTGTACATAAATAAGACATACGCACGCCTAATTATATTCTGTTTATGCCGAATGCAATTTTCAATTATTTATTTTTAAATCAAAAGCGGTTTAAGGATTGACGATGGCGGGCAGATGGAGGGACGGGCATCCACCTTTTGGCTAAAGCTTTCATGCACGTTGTTAATAACTTCTGTAAATTGTTTTCGGTTAAAACCAACTTTACTGTGAAGTGTTATATTATTAAGATGCCACTTTCTTACGAGCAAGGCCGATTTTCTCCTTTTCAGAATAGAGTTATGACCCCTGAGTTACTTAACAACAATGCACATTTTGGGTAAAGCTTAGGTGCAAGGTTTTGATAACTTCTTTATCTTATTTTGGATTTTAACTAAAATTGCTGTGAAGCCTTATATCAAACAAAAATCACTTCCTTACGATCAATGTGTACCTTTGCCTTTTCTAAATAGAGTAATGGCCCCTGATTATCTACGAAAATACATTTATGTATTGAGTTTATGTTAATTAATCAAGTTTTGTTGAAAATTAAACAACATTTTGGGTGCAAATTTTATATACAAATAGGATACCAGTATATGTTAATAATATTTATGATACATCAAATTGTTTTGCCGTTTTGGAATAGAGGTATGGCCCTTAATTTTCTTAGAAACTATGGTTATTGCAACAACTATCTTTAACTGTGTAGGGTTTAAACCATATATTTTAGTGTGAAGTCTTAATAACATTAACATACTGGCAGATATTTAGAATCCGTTCGATTGTAGCCTTTATATTTCTTAATACAGTTATGGACCTTTAATTTAACTTGAAAATAGAATAGTAGTTACTGCAATTACTGTCTTATCAAATTGTAAACCTTCCAAATTTGGTCACTATTTTGTCACAGACGTTTGATTGTATTTATCAGAAAAATAACGGGTTTTTTATTGACTAGTTTCGTTGGAAGGCGATTGAGCGACGTCATTGTTTGGGATTCTCCGAAACATCTTGAATATTATCTAAATGATTTATTTACTTTTGTTACATATGATCATTAACTGTCCAACAAACATTGGTGTTTTTGTGACCTTGAGTTTCAATTCTAGGTTCTGATTGATTGAACAGGCAACTTCTGGTTAAGAAGTTTGTCAACGTTTCTCAAACACATCATGACCTTGAGTTTCAATTCTAGGTTCTGATTGATTGAACAGGCAACTTCTGGTTAAGAAGTTTGTCAACGTTTCTCAAACACATCATGAACTTGAATATTTTCCTAAGGTTTGAATCGCCTTGATCCATGGGACGCAATGTATTAAATAGTGTAATAGAATCATGTTTACAGTTAAAAACTATAAGTATCACTAAATGTGATCCATATCCTATTTCGAGTCAAAAACAAAGTATGGTATAAAAGTCGAGAAGGAAATATAACATTCACAGAACACAGTCAATCAACCAAACACACGTATTTGAAACAAACACCATTTCACAAGGATATAAAAGAGCAAAGTATGCGAAATGGCAAACTCAAACGGTTGAAGTATGGGTACCTCCTTGGAATGGTCAGTGACAATATGGGTACCTCCTTGGAATGGTCAGTGACATAAAGGCTGCTGGGGTTAAACCAGGTTCTAGAGTGCACCATACCTCACTCTTACCCTATTCCAAAAGATTCGACCAACCAGGCTATAACCCCTTACAAACTAGGAAGTATGAATAGCAATTAATAGGCAATACAAGTATAACACAACATGATCATGTATATATGAATAGAAATTCCCAGAAAGCCACAGAGTAAATACTTGTCAGAAGCCAGGACAAAAAAAGAATGATGACGATAAGACACTATTAAATCAAAAATTAGGCCTATTTAGGTAGAAGCACATGCATTCATTACGATATATAGTATAGAAGGATAGAGATAGAGAGCAGATGAATGCCCTGTACTATATACATATACTATAACTTTATTCTCTCTAGCCTTCTATATTATATATCGTAATAAATGCCTGTGAGTAGAAGTCATCATAGTGTTCAAAATCTGTCGGGTCATCGCCACATTATTGTAAAGGATTGTGGCGAACTGTAAATGGGTCAATATCTAAACATGCAGTGCATTGCATAATGATAGGGTCATATCCTATTTTGTTATGTTTGTTAACAAGTTTAACACAGATTGTAGGAACGTGATAATGACCAATAATCTTAAAAAGTCTGTACATATAGTCACCACAGTATTGACGTTGTAGCAGAAGTGTTCTGACAATACTTTAAGTAAATCAGGGTTATGATAATAAACCTTTGCAACGGTTTGTCCGGATATAAAACTCAATGAAGCACTATTAAAGCTGGAGTACATGAAAAGCAAAACAAACTTCCAACTATGTACGGGATTCCTAATTTACTAAAACAGCCTAATAAAGCACACTTTCTTCCTAATTCTAGTGACTGCACCACTACAGACATCTCCAAAGGTATAACGTCCTGTCTTACTGCCGCTGTAGATCACATTACACAATATTGTGCTAAAGCTTATGCTAACTTTTGGATTAATATATTTTGGTCGTTATTACTTTCTTGAAAAAGAATGCAGTAAACGTCACGCAAACCTTTTCAAATATAAGCTTATTGCTCTTATTCAATATTTATTTTAGTGAATAAACACTAATGTTTGCTCAGCATTATACTGCGGTAGAATAAAATGTATTCTTTGGCATATCACTCCGCCATTAAAACAATCAAAATGGACTCTACCATTGCGTTTTCCATAGGGTTGCATTATAGCGTTTGTTCTTACCATCACTTTCTAAAATTTCATAGCTCTAAACAGCCTACCTAAAATTAAAATACTAACCTAAATTCATCAAAAATGTCCAAAGTAAGCGGAGTTCCCTTCGATTGTTTACCACTCAGCATCATCCCATGGCATTAGTGGTGTCAGGTCGCGGAGATGATTTCTGATAACCATTTTGATATTTTAGCTATGGTCATGTGACAAATTATGACGTAATCGCAGACTATTTTCTAAGACGTTGACAGAGTCACATGGTGATCCTGTTAAAGATTGGGTAATGATCACTGTTAAAAGCTTATCAAAGGAGATTGTCACCTTATTATTTTTCAACGCACTGCATGTTTAGTGATTGACCCATTTACAGTTCACCACTTTGCTTTCCACTTGATTGTGCGATCGCCGGAAAGATAGTGGACCAATGATGACGTCTACCTAAATCCTGAAAGGACTTTAACGTTCGATGGTTGTCTTTAATATTGTATAGTCGGCACAGTGTCAAAATTGAAATGATCTCTCTTGTCATAGAGTTGGTTTATTATTTTTCAGTTTCAATCGCGAGATGTAAATCGAATAAAGAAGATATAGCAACTATGTGAAATATTAGCTTTGTTTTGAGGTGAAGTTCTTTGGAAAGAAAGTATATGTAGTAAAGAAAAGAAAGGGTTGTATTGGTCCAAAATATCATCCATATACAAAGAGGTATAATAAAAGGCTTCGATTACATCTGCCTAAGCGTATCTGGTAAAAGACTAAAAATGAAACCTCTAACATAAGAAAACAGAAACAAATCTGCAACAACAGTTGCACATTTCGTTCTCATTTGGGATTCCAACAATTTGTCTATAAACTGTAGTGTCATACTTAGCTAGTTCCATATGTGTAAAACATATTATCTTATATGAATATAAATGCTTCGAAAACAACTACGTGACAAGTCCACATGGTGCAATTGTCCAAAACCCTTCAACTAAATATTAGTGAGAATCAGAACTCGTTTACTGAAGTTGCCGTGTACTCAGTCTGACATTTAATTATTTGCAAACATCAAGGGCGATAACTTTTTAAACCACTCCTCAATTGTTCTCATTGTCAAACAAAACCGAGACCTTAATAATATTACCCCAAAAAGCATGGAAAATCAAATGCTATTGATTATAATCATCGTGAAAACACTCACGCTCCTTAGTCAGAGGACGATATCCTCTTTGTTCAATTAGAATATTAAACAGTAATTGATGATATTTCAAAAGAAAGTAGGAAACAATCAGACGATCGAATTTTTCGACAATTTAGAGCAATAACTTGCTACTCGTCTAACCTGTCTGAAATCCGTTTGATATTTAGTTACACGCCAAACTGTGTGAAAATCGAAACCAATTTATTTAATGTATTGTGTACGAAAGCTGAAATTTGCATTTTTGCAATAATCAAGGGCAATAACTTAGTAAGGCAGGTGTCAATTCTGCTCATTGTCATCTTGTCAAAGTTCAAATTCATATAAAGTCTCATACTAAATAATGTGAAGATCGGAATCCGTTTACTAAAGTAATGTGTGTACTCAAGCTAAAATGTGCCTATTCTTTCAATAATCAAGGGTAATAACTCTTTCAAGCAAGTCAGTTTTACTCAGTATTTAACTTGTTAAAGGCCTTGTAGGTATAAGGCCTTACACCATACAACATTTAGTGGAAATCGGAAACCGTTTACTGCAGTTATTGTGAACACAAGAAATTCGCATTATCCCTGGCACAGGACAAAACAAAATTTATAAAAGGTCTATAACTCTTGTTAAAATAAGTAAAGTGTAACATAATCAGGTATTGATTCTGTAGTTTGATATTTCATATACATATAAAGGTTTCAAATACTGGAACTGTATTTGCCTAAAAGGACGTGTGCACATTTCTTTATTTTCCTTTGAATGTTTGTTTAGCGATTTTTATATATTGGCTTGGTACGAATGGGTTACCATAGAAATCGCGATGCTGTTACGAAATGCAAAGTATGCCAGAAGTCCATACAGTGGTTTCATATGTACAAGACCCCCATCTGTTAATATTTAAAAAATCAGGAGTATATCTTTCCGGGTAAATGGTTTCGTTTTTTTCAGGCTTGGGTCCCCGCCTATGTGATGCGCGAGAGCTCATGAAGATGATGATGCGCGAATCCAATGGGTGATTGTCATCAAATGCCTTCTATATGGGTTGATGACGCGATGTAATGATGGTTAACCTCCACTGAGGTTGTGGGTGATGTTCCTCCAGTGAGGACTGATAACGGGCCCACCTTGTGTCCCGGGGGTTGTCGATACTAGAACATGGCCATTCTGCGCAGGTACGGGGAATATATCATGGAGATTGTGAATTTGTTTCAACTCAACAATTGTCACACAATGTCACAGGTAGAGCGTATTGGTCGTACATAGCTCTTGTAAGTTGTCAGTTACACCCTAAGCTATTGTTGAGTTGAAACAAATTCACAATATCCATGATATATTCATGTAACACGTAAAAGCGTGCACACTTTAAGTGGCCGCAAGAGAGGCCGTGTCATAAGGTTATTTGTGTGCTAATGCATGTAAACGTATAGGTCTATCTTCCTTAAACGGCACAATTGTGTAAGGGGCCTCTCGTGTAGATTTTAATACTGCGAATTTAGCCACGTATGTCACGGACTGAACGGGGAAAATAATGGTTTGGGCGTAATGTTTGCTATAAAACCCATTGTCTCCTAGTTCTTGCCGGGATTGCTTGATATAGTTGCTTTGGTTGGAACAGAGGTTGGAGGGCGAAATTCACAGGCAATATGTGCCTAAGCCATCCAGGGTTGGACATAAGCCATCCAGGGTTGGATATTAGCCATCCAGGTGATTATGTAAGCCTTCCGGAGTGGAGCTAAGCTTCCACGATTAACGTAACGAGCGGTGGAGACGGTCCCCGTACCTGCGCAGCATGGCCAGGTTTTAGTAGCGACAACCCCCGGAATTTGATGACAATCACCCATTGGATTCGTGCATCATCATCTTCATGAGCTCTCACGCATCACAGTTATCGCGCTGGATCATAGATCAACATTGTTATAACATTAACAACACATTAGTGTCGTATACATTCAGTATTTGTTACAATACTAAGAACGTCTTAAACGTTCATGAGAACATTCTTTTCATAGTTCATTTGTGTATTCGCTTGTTTGTTTAGATAATTGTATATATATTTAATATATTTTAAAAGTTGCATCAAACTTATGTAAATGCATTCACCGTCATTGATTCTTTCCTGAGTTAGCCCCAACCACTAGGGTCATCCTGTGACAACAATAGATTAGGGTGTAACTAACAACTTACAAGAGCTATGTACGACCAATACGTTCTACCCGTGACATTTTGTGACAACCTTCATTTATTTCTTTTAAGATGTTTAATGAAAATTTATTTGCCAAACAGAATAAAAGAAAAACTAATTTTAAATTGCCCTTGTTATGTTGGTATGTGTATTTTAGTCTTTTTTTTTGGTTGACCATGTTCCTTGAATGCTACATCTCCTGTTCGATTTTTATATCTACTTTTAATTTTTATGTGAATGTTTCAATTTTTGTTCGACTTGTGTAGCTGCTGTTCCGACCATTGTGTTCGCAATTATTAAATATATGTTTGCAAACTAATGTCATAGTGACCTAACACATCACCCTTATTATCAAATAATTTTTTATCTGCGATTAGGTCACTAACGTCGTTTGAAACATGCTAGTTATTATAATTTAAAGATTTTTGGAACGTCCCATCATGAATGATACATATATATCATGTATGTCAAGTTTCAATTGCTTAACTTTGAAAATAACATAGTTATTACATAATAGCTTGAGTACTTAAAATAACTAATTGCGTTAATTTTAAGTTATCGACATAAAGTTGAAATAACTTACTTTGCATTTAAGCATCTGCCATACCATAAACCATCACTATACACTTATTTATTATTTAGTTTATTAATGCTGCCTTGATTTTAGAGAAATGCACTGTCCCGTTTTTTTTTATGACAATAGGGTAAAAGTGAGGTTTGGTGCACCCTAGAACCTGATTTAAACCCCCCTTTGGCCTTATTGCCACTGATCGTTTCAAGGCGGTAGCCCTTCTGTCAACTCGTTTGTGTTTGTGGTGTGAAATATCTTGCCTCTTATTAACATAGTAATTGTTGTTTGTTTTAATACATGATTTTGCTTGTCTGTGTTCTGTAAAATCTGCTTTATTTCCTGTTTGACGCGCACACATACTTTTATGCTTTAAAAGATGAGCTTGTTTTGTGTCGGTATCCTTTCTATTGAGTGCTAACGTAACATATATGATACAGTTTAAGGTGAAAGGATTAGTTGTGCCATGGTTTTGACCCGATAGCTTTAATAACTTTCTATAAATCGATGCGGAAGAAGTAATGACTGGTAAAAGTCAGCATGAGACATCCTACGGCAACAAGCTATCTGCTATAAAATAATCTAAGCTATTTATCCAGAAGGATAAAACGGAGTTCACTAGTCTAGATTAGAATTTGATTTATGCTTAAAAGTTGTCTATTTGAAAGACAATAAATCATGCAGGCCTGATCAGATGTTCAAACAGTAGGCATATATGCCGATTGATTAATCTTTAACTTGGAATTATGTTTATTGGCATAATTTCACTCACGACTATTATTATGCCGTCACATAATTTTTAACCGAAGGTAATTCAAAGATGGCGAATGTTTAAATATATCAGTGGTATAAGACACAAAATTTATCCGGAGTACCTCAGACTGTTCTCCAACAAGTCCTATCGGAGACACTGCGTGTGAACCCGTTAGAGTTACCTTATCCTTAACGTCAAATACGAGGAATATCAATTTCGGCGTGGATCATCTATCCAATAAAAATTGTCAATTTTCGAGACGTTTGCGTTTTAAAGTGTACACGTACGATATATTATGTACAATCACATGGTATATATACTCGTTTTTCATTGTAATAGCAGTGTAGGTGGATCAAAACAAACTATAATGAGCATCCATACAATAATGTCACTTTTGGACGACCATACATACATGGTCACCGCCTGTTTTACCTACATCAAAGCAGAAACAGTGTTTTATTCTTTACCGGTCGTGCCTATCTTGAGGTGTTTCTCTTTGACTCGAGCAATGTGGCTCCTAAATACGCCGCCATACTTTATGATGATGCTACTATGTATGCGACAATCCCCGGTCTATTTCTTAATTGCTAACTGAATCGCATCAGTGAACTTTCATTGGTGTATTTGAGTCTAGCTGTACTACTATGTGGCAAACTCCGCACCCTTTTATTTGCTTGTTTAATATTCACATACATTCAATTCAAACCAGCTCAACGGATCACCTCTATAAAGAGATCAAGTACTTTAAAAAATACCACCATTCCAGTTCCAAATGATATTGTTTTAACTGAAAATGCATCTGTATTACGTGACCACCGGCGTAAATACACTAATTTAAAACAACTAATACCTTTAATGATCTCTTAATACAGGTTTGACCGTAGATTTTTCTAAAATATAGTCGCAAAACAATATCCCTGTTCACCGTTTTAGTTATGTTGTACTGTTTCGGAAATTTACTATTTTCAAGGATGAGTATATAGCTTTAAATATATTGATGTTAACGTATTAGTCTGTGTAATGCATTGGTTTAGGAGGTATATAATTGTACGAACCTATATTAACAGTGTTGGTATACCAACTTACGATATGCTGTGTGTAACATTAGTTCGATGTTGAGTTGATGTATATTCGCCATGAATTGTTGAACTATGTATGCATGTAATAAAAATGTTTCCATCTTCAATTAGTTTGATCAGATTATACATTTCTGTAGCAATTTGTGATGCTAAATTTCCCAACATCTTGTATCTATTAATATGACGTATGTAGGTTTACATGACCTCCCATAACGTAATGTCACTTCGTGCCTGACTAGCAGTTGATTGATTAGATTCAAGTTTAAGAAGTCGTGCCAGGTTTATAGATCTGGATACATAAATAACTCAGAGTTTTATGTTGGAAATTTGCTTCAAATCTTTTTAAATAACAGTTTGTACAGTGCTGCACGCCAATAATATTTTCTATAATTACCACCGACATTCATGTTATATAATAATAGGGTATTTATTTTCCGGTAATTGTTTCTAACGGTTTATAATACCTGTGTTTATTGCGTTGTACAACATAAACGCTTCAAACGATTTAAAACGCCAAACAGTTTGATTTTCCGCTATTCAAGCACAATATATAATCCATCAAGTAATATAGTTTGATTGAACGCTCCACTTTAAATTCAATCCAATTAAATTGATTTGTTGATTCAGATAAAAACATACACGCGTTATTTCGACGTATATCATGGCAAGTGGAAGGAATTCGATTTGATATTTGATCTATATTCACATTTACTAAACCACTTGATAACAGGAATATACAGTTAGGATCTTGAAACATCTGAGTCACTAGTTTGACAAAAAATTTCATATGTTCACTATATTTATTGAATAACTGAACTTAATTTTTAAGTAATCAAAAGAGAAACAAACACAAGTTAACCCAAATTCTACAGTAATATTGTGAGCATGGCTTATATATACATGATTAGTGACCTTTCAATCATTATGATCTCGAACGGTTTGGTAAATGACGTTAAAACTGTTAAATATAGAGTGGACAAAAGCACCGAACTATCTGTGATGGTAGTTGGTAGCCTAACGTTATTAGGAAAAGGGTCCCCAAGGTCACATGATATTCTGTTACTATTTTTAGTACATTTCAAAATAGCCGCCATCCATAAGCTTCAATACAGCAATATATTCTTAATTATGGCTTAACCCCAAGATTTACACAGACATGTTTTATTTTGATGTTGGCTTAGATGTAAGCTCCTCTATAATATATTAAATGTCCCCCCTCCCACCATGTTAACTATCTTTAGCACATTTCAAAATGTATTCTTAATTATGGCTTAACCCAAAAAACATTTACACAGAAGTATTTATTTTCTTTTTGGCTTAGATTTAAAATGCTCTGTAATATAATAAATGTCCGTAACCGCACCCCACCCCATGTTACTATGTTTATCACATTTCAAAATAGCCGCCATCCAAATGCTTAAAGATAGCAACATATTCTTAATTATGGCTTAACCCAAAGACCATTTACACTAATATGTATTATTTTGTTTTTGGTTTAGATTTAAGCTCCTCTATAATATATTAAATGTTTTTGTTTTTTAGGTTAAGACATCTTTTTAGCATATTAAAAGTCATTCTTCCAGATTGCGTTATGATACACCTGTGGTGTAAGTATTCACCAAATATTTACAGAACATTGGTCAGCTGGTTTGAAGTTGCCTAATTTCCTATATCACACTCGGTGTTCTGATACCTTTCATGTAATTAATTAAAAAAATAAATCAAACAATCAATCAATCAATAAAGGCATAATGCGGGTAATTTGCAAACAAAAACAAAAACAATAAAATTAAAACTGCTGATTTCTGCAATAATTCAATAAAAACATATTTGTGTTAGTTTTCGTTATGACTGTGTTTTTGTTTAAATCTTGTTATAAGAAGAAATGTTAGATATAAGTCGGCGCGGTCTTGCGAGTAACATGACAGTTGTGGCCTTTACATGTATGAGTGTGTGTATATTGAAACCTGCTGTGTATATGGGCTGTACACATATGTAGGTGTTGTATCATGTGTAACATGACAGGTATGGCCTGAATCTGTGTGGGAATGGGTAATTTGAAGCCCGCTGCTCTAGGTTCTTTACATTTGCTGGGTGTGTACTTACTTGTAACACTGCACTTATGACTTGTATCTGTATTTATCACATAACATGGCGTCTGGGAGTGCAGTAAAGCCATGACTAATTTCTCGTAATACACTAGTGTATTACAGAGGCAAATGAGGACCGAATAACTGTGTTTGTATACGTTAAAACTGTTAATACCAACTGTTTTTATGGTATATCATACGGTACGTTCAGACGCCTTAATTATTTATTTTTATTTGAAATCTTACTTCATAAAATGAACGTTAGTAACGTTAAATTTGGTTTAGGGTGTCGCATTATTTTTAAGGCAACCGCGTAACGTAGCGACTCGGTGTTATTGACATTAATAAACTCGTTGGATAAAAAGATAGGATACTCGGCAAGAGCCTCGTATCCTATCATTTTATCCAACTCGTTTATTAAAATCAATAATACACAGTCACTCATGTAAGTTCCTCTATATAATGTTACGAGTGTGAGCTACTTGAAGCCTTCGGATTCTATATATGTTCGTCTGTACAATATGTGGGTATGGTCTTACTTGTAACATTACATGTATGGCCTGTATGTGTATGAGTGTGAGCCACTTGAATCCTTCTGACTCTATGTTCGTATGTACAATATGTGGGTGTATATTTACGTATATGGTATGACCTTTATCATTTTGAGTGTGAGTAGCTTAAATATAGATATAAACACCGAACAGGAATAGCAGCATTCAAGGACAAGAGTCAACCACAAACACACACATAAACAAAGAACAACTATATATAAAAATGAATAAAAGGCAAAATAAGACATCTCAAACACACAAGGGTTGACAATAGGGCTACCGCTTTGGAACGGTTAGTGGCAAAAAAGGCCGCTGGGGGGGGGGGGGGGGGGGGGTTAAACCAGGTTCTAGGGTGCACCAAACCTCACACTTACCCTACTGTCATCCCAATAAAACGGGACAGTGTAAATAAAGAAATCCCAACCCTGAACTATTCTCTAACCAACAAGGCAGCATTAATAGGCAATACAAGTAAAACACAAAGATGCTTGTGTATATATAAATATATAGAAAACAATAGCATAGAAAGCAACAATGAAGGTACTCAATGACTTGGCAGAAGCCAGAGCAACAAGGGAATAAACCATTGAGGGCACGACAAGACAAGATTGCAGACTAACATCAAACATCAAACGTCACCGTCCTTTTGGACTTTAGGTAGTTGTCATCATAGTATCCCCGCCATGATCTAATCTCTAACCAACAAGGCAGCATCAATAGGCAATATAAGTAAAACACAAATATGCTCGTGAAAATAAAATACAAAAAAAAAACAATAGCCTAGAAAGCCACAATGAAGGTACTCAATGACTTGGCAGAAGCCAGAGCAGTAAGAGAATAAACCATTAAGGGCACGACAAGAAATATCATAGAATAACATCAAACGCCACCGTCCCAATGGGCTTTAGGTAGGCGTCATCATAGGGTCCACAGCCTGTCCGGTCATCGCACAATTAAAGAGGAAAGCATAGTAGCGAAAGGTAAATGGATCCACCACCGAGCATGCAGTACGTTGCAAAATGATAGGGTCATAACCTCTTTTGATAAACATTTTAATAAGTTTAACAAAGATAGTATGAAAGTGATCATGACCAGAACCTTGCGAAGTTTGTAAATCACGTCACCATAGAAGTCAGATTGTGATAGTCCTTGTCGCCGAAGAGTTCTTCAATTACTTCAATATTTGGAAAGAAGATCAGGGTTACGATAATACAATTGTGCAAACGTTTCACGAAGTTTATGGTAACGGTAGCCCTGATGAAGTGGTATTTTAGTCATACAAAGTTTATAAATATTAAAGTCCTAAACTCGAGTACAAGCTCTAGAAAAACGAATAAATTGAGACACATAGACCCCATAAGAATTTGTTTGGGGAACATTCCCATATAAATGGGGATAATTTACAATATCACAATTAAAATCATCTCTGTTGTGATATATTTTTCTAATTATTTCACCATTTTCAATGGAGAGCTGTAAATCAAGAAAAGAAGCGTTAGTATTTGAAATATTAGCTTGGTTAAGTTGAAGTTCTTCGGGGTATATGTTATTAACCATAGTAGATAAGAAAGGGTTGTCAGTGTTCAATATGTCATCCAGATTACGAGATGTGTCATTAAAGGCTTCAATACAATCTGCCTGGATATCTGGTGAAAGACCCAACATGAACTCTTTCATATTATATAATAACAAATCTGCGACAAGGGTTGCACAGTTCGTACCCATAGGGATACCAACAATTTGTCTATACATTGTCGTTCCATACCTGCTGAAAATATTATCTAATTGGAAGATGAGTGCTTCACAAACTGCTTGGCAAGTCCACATGGTGTAATTGTCTAACTGCCGTTAGTAAAAAACGCTTTAATATTATGACAGGCCAAACATGTAGTATTTTAATGCATATAATTATATATATTATAATGTAGAGAAGTCATAAGTGCTTATAGATGAATCTTGATGTTTATTGCAGATTTTATCAAGAACGTCTCCTGAATATTTAATAGACCGAAAGATATTAATCCAAGAGTTTTCATAAGTTCTAAATAAGATTACTGCTAAATGTCTATACGCAAACCTCTATAACTATCTGAGATAATGAAACAAATGTGGGACATGAAAACCTAGGTTTGATTTGAATATAGCGTCTTTTATTTTTTATCTTAGTCCTTACAATTAAAAAATATTAGAAAATGTCAGAAAAGTTCAGGTTTAAATCTGCAATACCAAATACCCAATTTATAACCATTATAAAATGGTTTTGAATTTTAAGTGTAAAAACATTTATATACAATTCATGCATTTTTGCATTACAGTCTACATGCGTCTACAGAAACGTATGACTTTTTTAAATTGTAGAATGTGTTTAACTTCCTACCAGTTGTTAATTAAAAACATTAAACGTATAGTGTCACAAAATATTAGCACAGCTTTCGTTACAAAATGTTGTCAGCAACAGTCTACATTTATATAATTGTAGTAGATTGATATAAGGGATACTATACGTTGAAAACAGTTTCATATTTATGTTTGTTTTCACTTGTGTCATATATATACTGAATAGTACCCAATAACTTGGTCAATATTGGACAAACAGAGGAGACTACTCCTGTACGTGTAAAAAGCCGAACAGTTTTCAAAAATATTTCAACTGTTTGATTCGTTGCTATCATAATAACTGTCATAAATGAGAAAAATGGTACTATAGAAACCACAACCCCAAACTCAATTGCAACGTAGGTCCGCACTGAACCATAAACATGTTGTACTTTTTTACTGAATGTGTTTGTGATTTACATTTTGTATCACCTTTGCTGCGATCATACTGACCGTCATAAATGAGAAATGAAAATGATAGCATTTAATGCCGTTCACCAAAACCATATAACGGTGGTAAAGACAGGGATAATGACTGGAACGGTCAGTAGACAATATTGCCTACTGGTTAGCTTGAATCGATTTTATGTGAACACAACCTCGCTATAAGCCTGCCTTTAGCGACTAAATTGGCAAGACAGTATAAATAAAAGTACATCCTATCAAAAAGAAATAGTTCACATCCAAGGAAGTTAGCAAATGATACACGTATATATTGCTGTAAAATTTAAACAAAACACGCATTTCTGTCTACGTTGTTCGCCAAATCATTGGATAGTTATGTCATCACAAAATACCGTTTCTATTTAAGGCATTATTTTGGGACACTTATCGATGTATGCATATAATAAACTAAGCACATAATTGCTGCTTGCTGCGTTGTAATTAAATTCTCAGTACAATAATAAGCTACAGTAGAGGAAATAATGTCTAGGCGTTTCGCGATTTATTCAGCAATTAATACTTACTGTTATGGTAATGACCTTTATTTATGATCAATTAACTAACCACCTAGATACGAACTTGGAACATCAGTGTCTAATGTGCTAATGTCTGTTATATGTTGTCTGAGCAATAAAGAATAGTTTAACAAACGAAACCGGTAGTATAGTTTGAATATAGTATATAATGGTACGTTGTTAGTCTATAACCAGCTTAAACCAATACATAATACTGCAGAAATCTTGCAGTTATGACTCGATATTTCGCCATGGCAATTCTGTCTGAGATTGATCTATAAATCTCACCAACTTCCTCATTACAGTAGTCCAACTACATCCTGCACGGTTACGTCACTGAAATGATTATTTGTTCGAATGCTACTTACTGCATCCTTTGCAATGATCAATCACTTGAAAAAAAGCAATTGATATCAATTTCAGAACTTGAAATCAGAAATGACAAATTATTTTAAAACCGTTCTATGACACCGTATAAATATTTTTTATCGAACAGACAATGTTTTTTAATTCAGGTTGACACAACGTTTTCTGTACGTATTTAACCAAAATAGGTACAGTCATGATTAAAACATATATTATAGGAAATTTGGTGAATGAATCACTATTCAGGAAACAGACGCAAAGAGGCTCAAACTATTTTGGAACAATGTATTGCGTAAATAAATACGCAAGAAATAGGACATTTATAGGTTATTATATTTGTATTGGGATATAGTTCTTTTGCGTACTGCGCGACTTTAGGAGCGCAATATTTATGCGCAAAAGAACGAGTGCATATATCCAGTATAAATATAATAACGTTTTTATTGCATACGCATTTTTATATTGAGAGAATAAAATAGGTTGTAACATTTAATTTTCACCAAAAACATTTATATGAAACAAACATTTTGTCATTACATGGGAATTATACATGTATACATTACACACCCAATATGACTTTACTACACGTCAATATGGGCGAATATTGATTTTCCTGTTACATTGAAAGTAAACGGAGCTTGTAAATGCGTATGCAATAATATTAGTTATTGTGTTTGTTACTGACCCCCTATGGAAATATGTGAGGTCAGCAAGATTTATAGGGGGCGAGGCAATGGCCGAGTCCTCCTGTATATCTGACTGACCTCACATATTTCTGTAGGGGTCAATAACAAACCCAACAACTGATGTATTGCATCGATCACCTTTTTAAAGGCAAAACCCGATATTTAACCCATTTTAATGGAGCGTCAACGTCATTGAGATGAAATTCAATGAGATGAAATATGAAATTCATATGATTTTGTTCCAGGTGTAATAAAAATATTATTGGCGGAATATGCTTATCAAAACGCGAAATAAAACAGTTGACGAAGTTTTTAGAAGCATAGCAACTTAAAGAATTACGCTATCAACTAAACTTAGTGGGATTAAAATTTACACACTATGCCAAATAAAACCACATTCATTAAATTCGGCTTAAGCGATATTCTACTTGCAAACCAAAATGTATGTTCGCGAAGATACCGAAGGACCTGAAGAAACAACCCTACAGATTCGTAGTAAAGGGTAGGAATGCAATGATCTTTACAGGTAACGGCGAGGTGTAATGGTTATCATCGGCCTTGTTGGTTAGAGAATAGTTCATGGCGGGGATTTCGTTATTAACACTGTCCCGTTTTATTGGGATGCCAGTAGGGTAAGTGTGAAGTATAGTGCACCCTAGAACCTGGTTTAAACCTCCAGCGGCCTTTTCTGGCACTGACCGTTCCCAGGCGGTAGCCCTTATGTCAAAAAATAAAAAGATCGGACAGGGAAAGAAGGACATTCAACCACAAAACACAGAAACAAACACGCAAACAGACAAACAATAAGGCAAAAGTAATGTTAAATGCAAACGACATCACAAACACGTGTGTTTCTGATGTCTTATTTAGCCTTTTATTCTTTTTTTTTTATATAGTTGCTCTTTTTTTCTGTGTGTGTTTGTGGTTGACTGTCGGCCTTGAATGCTAATTTTCCTTTTCGATTGTTATATCTATATTTAGTAACGCAGAGATCGCGCGTTAAATCCCAGCGAGAACCGAATTCTAGTTAATGATCGAAATATTAAAAAAAAATCACACCTAACCAGTCCTTCGCATGAGATTCTAAACCGAGGTCTGCTCGCTTAAACGCCTAGTGCAATACAGCGAGCATAGACAAAAGCATATACACACACGCCATGGTATTTACTCAAAACGGCATTTACGCCTTTTCAGCGATATAAGCGCCATGAAACGTACTATAAATTATAGATATACATATTTATTACAGCTAACTTGCCACACCTGATATTTCACCAGATACAAATATAATAAATAGGAATACTTTCTTTTTGATGTATGGATTTGTTCTTTAAATGTGATTTATTTGAAGCACAATATAAACCAACTGAAACGATTGTGTTAAATACTACACAAACAATTTCTATTATTATTAAATACGGTTGAACAATTTAAATTCAGATATTAACAGACAACGCATAAGTCCCATTTAAGAGATAACGTTAGAAAATCTGAAACAAACATATAAATCAATAATTGGAACCAATTAGCTTAATTTAGTCCGCAAGGCCGAACTGCGGATTTATCATGTCGATCTATATAATTCTGCCGAGAAAACTGGGTGGCTGAGATAAAATCTTATCTCGGCAGTTACTTTCCTATCCTGTACGGTTCACATCTGCTGGATGACGTCAGGGTATTAGATCTGATCTGGTCAAATCCAATTGGCCTCCTGACAGATCGGAAAAAATAGTAAAAATGTTCTACTTTCTTTGAAACAATTGTAAAAGAATCCCGCTAGAAAGAGACAAGCAAGGTTTTACGCAAGCCTAAACTAACTGCCGGACAGAATAGCATTATATTTAGGTAAGAACTGGAAATAAAGTAAAAATAAAAAATTAATCAAGAGATGGGGGTGTAAACAATATTGATAAATTAAGTTGAGGGTAGTAGTACTGTTGTATGCACCCTATAACCTTGTTTAAACTTCCAAGGCGGCAGCCCGATTGTCAATCGTTTTATGTTTTTGATGTAATAGCTTGCCTTTTATTCATCTTTGCAATTGTTGTTCATTTATGTGCGTGTAGTGGTTGAATGTGGTCATTGAATGCTACATTTTCTGTTCGACTTCCATATGTATTTGTATTGTAACCGAAGCAAGCAAAAATATGTTTCAATAGTCTGACTCAAACAGACACTGCAATATGGTTTGTATTTATCGTGTTCTGCGATCCAAATTTCTCCTTTCGTGCTCCTTTTACATGACAGAGTAGCTTTCCCTTTTCTGTGTAGTGTGGCGGCGGTAAAATGTTTCCCCATGCTTGCAATCAGAACTCTTATTCATTCCGATCCTTGTAGAGACCGATATTTATATGTATATATCGTGGTAAATTCTTAAATACTTTTGTTTTCTTACTTTAATTCCGAACAGTTGGTTCCACTACTCAAGCTGTTTAGGTTCTGAGTATTGTTAATCACTCTTAGATTGTCCAGTTTGTCCGTCGTCATTCAAGTAAAGAATAAAAAATACCATCATATCATTATACAAATTGATGATAATATTCAACGAAATACACTGAAAGACATTGTACAGAGATATACACTTGTCATTTACCTTCAAAACAAAGAGGATTATGCTAAAGCGTATGTTGCAACAAAGCCGGACATTTTTTAGTTTCAAATGCATCTACCTACTTGGTTAGGTTAATATTGCAAAATATACAAACGAAGTTAATGTCCATATTTTTTAAAACAAGGTCATTTCAAAACGACATGTTAACCAATGGGTTTTAAAGATTATATACAATTTTAAAGAGCAGAACTATGAATCAATTGTAGGAAACGACAAATAGAGTATGTTTCTTCCGGCAGCCTATAGTACCTTTTTAGTTATGACCTGTGTCTTACGACTTATGACTTACGACTTTTGACTTCTTTCCCTTGTGAAAAATGTCTTTTGAAAAAGTTGAAATGCGGGACATTTATTCAAGATGGGGAATCAGAGTCTATTGATTCTGAAAGGGCGAAGAACGACGCAAGTGTTTAATTATTATAATGATTGATTGATTTATATTTACACGGAATATTCTGTAAAGAAATAAAAAAAGATCGGACAGGGAAAGTAGCATTCCAGGAGGACAGTCAACCACAAAACACAGAAACAAACACGCAAACAGACAAAGAAGAAGGCAAAAGTAATAATAAATACAAACGAAATCACAAACACAAAAGGGTTGACAATAGGGCTACCGCCTTGGAACGGTCAGTGGCAAAGTAGGCCATTTGGGGTTTAAACCGGTTTTAGGGTGCACAAAACCTCACACTTACCCTACTGCCATCCCATTAAAACAGGACAGTGTAAATAAAGAAATCCCCGCCATGATCTAATCTCTAACCTACAAGGCAGCATCAATAGGCAATATAAGTAAAACACAAAAAGTTTGGGGTTTTCAAAGATAAATTAAGTGAATTAAAACAATTTCAAATCAGTAAAATGATGGATGCATGCAAAGAACGAAGCGGTGAACAATGAAATAACAAGGTATTGACCAAGTCTGTCAGGTCTACGGGTTGTACCGATTGTTGATTCTGCTAACTCTTGCCAAAGAAAAAAGTTGTTTGTAAGTTGCACCAGCCACTTGAATTGCACAATGGTTTCATAATTGGCAAATTGGCTGAATCTCACAAAAAATCTAAAGGTTTGTAAAGATTGGATTTTTCTTAAATATGTATAAAACAGTCAGTGGTGAGGAGAAATGGCAGTTTCTATTGTCCATTCTATGACAGCTGGTAAAGCTGATATAAATATTCCTAGGTTGTCCTTATAAGCCCATGTCAAATTTGTTAAACATAAAAGCAACATTTGATAATTTGTTTCATGAGTATATTTTGTTCAAAATTACAGATTGCTAAAAGTGAGAAAAGAACTGTTATGTTCACAAAAGGAAAATATAGTAAAGATAAGGAACATATGGCTGAAGAAGGAATTCCAAACTAGGAGTTTGAACTCTGACTGTCGGTTGTAGGTGGACAGTATGTTCTTCTGATAGACAAACACGTAGACATGCAATATACCAAAGAGTCCATCACAGCATACGCCGGAAGTATGAACTCAATATGTTGTTCATCAATGACAGATATCATGGTATCATGTTTTCCAGAGATTGAGGACTGCAATCCGTTGTAGGATGGGTTCCATATTTCATATGTAGCAGAGAACAATAAACTCTTAATTAATATTAACGGAAATAAATGACATTTTAGTCTTTCCTAAATTAACGGATGTACCAGATAATTGTGTTATACGCCATGGACAGAATAAAATACATCCATATGGAAATGAAACATCGTGTTATAACAAATACCACAGCAGCGATAAATGTTGTTATACTCTGTATAAACATGGTGAAATTGTTGCTGCGGGAGTAAAGTTTAGCATACGTTCTGTGTCCTGGTGGATATAGAGCGTCAGGTTTTATTGATAACACCCACTATTGTTTTGCGGCATCAGTTCTAACTATAATGTTGCTGTGGATAAAATTGAAATATCGCGGGACACAAAGATTCCAGATGTAAAACCGCCAGTTAGATCTGCCTAAGGAATTTGCTATGGGTCGCTAAAATATTCATTTTACAAATAAAAAGTGACTTCCGGCGTGGGTATGAGATAGGATGAGAGTATAAAGAATTATTTGTATAACCGTTTTATTTACTTGTCTTAGTTTATAATTATCTTAACATAGTAATTTTAGCATAAGATTACCCAAGAAAACATATAAAGACAAGACATAAGTCACAAGTCAGTCACAAGTCAGTAGTCACAAGCTATTAGTCACAAGTCATCACAAGTCATTAGTCGTTAGTCACAACTCACTATTATATAGTCACAAGTCGTCAGTCACAAGTCATTAGTTACAAGTCATCTGTCACAAATCACAAGTCAATAGTCATTAGTAACAAGTAATTAATCACAAGTCATTAGTCACAAGTCATTAGTCACAAGTAAGCCAATGTAAGAAAACGTTTATAGCAGAAAGCTTGTGTTCAACATTTAACAACACACATGTCAAAATGCAGGTTGCCATACAAATAAATTGCTAAGTGAAATTAAAGAAAAATATAGTCTTTTCTTGGTCAGTAAATGGATGGAAGAACAGGAAATGTAGTATTCGAGGACAATTCAAGCAATAGCAATCATAGAAATCCACAATAAGTGAATATAATAGTCGAACAGGAAATTCAGCATCCAACGACCTCATTCAACCACAAACACGCACAGAAACAAATAACAACTACAAAGATGAATTAAAGGCAAGATATGACATCACAAACATAAAAGGGTTGACAACAGGGCTACCGCCTTGGAACTGTCAGTTGCAAAAAATGCCGCTGATGGTTTAAACGAGGCTCTATAGTGCATCAAACCTCACTCGTACCATATTACCCAATAAAACGGGACAGTGTAAATAAAGATATCCTCGCCAGGTTATACTCTCTAACAAACAAGGCAGCAATAATAGGCAGTATAAGTAAAACACATTAATGATCGTGTATATACTCGTATTATATAAAAAACAAACGCTTAGAAAGTCGTCACAAAGCAGGTTCTTAATGACTTGGCAGAAACCATGTCAACAAGCGAACAAACCGTTAAGGGTAAGCCAAGACAAGATTTAAGACAAACACCAAACGCTATCGTCCTAAGAGGATTTAGGTAGACATCATCATAGGGTCCACAATCTGTCATCGTACAATCAAAGAGGAAAACACAGTGGCGAACTGTAAAAGGGTCAATCACTAAATCTGCACTGTGTTCCAAAACGATATGCTCATAATCTCTTTAGATAAACGTTTTCAACAAGTTTTATAAAGATTGTATGTGAATGATTATGACCAAGGATCTTGCGAAGTTTGTAAATCACATCACCTTAGAAGTCAGGTTTGGGTCTATACAAACAATAAAGCCACAATATCCTGCCCTAAATGAGCCTGTTCTAAAACATGATTGAAAACAAGCAAAAAACAACAATTATTTGTCTCTAAATCTAATGGCATGTAGTTTGTGTCTAATATGCGCATAAATCGTCTATTTAGTTTATTTATTGACTAAATAGTACCATGCAGACAAACTTAACCAATACAGTATCACAGTCCTCTTACAAATGATAACCTATGGATACATTTGCTCCCATATATAATGTGTTTATGTAGCTGGTAGAGCGCCACCGGCCCTTATGAGCCTTTCATTTATTCTAAATCGAATTTCCTAGTAACGGGCTTCGTTCTTTCCTTAGGTGATTCCCAGATTCAAAGAATATGGTCATGACATAATACGGTTTGTGAATAAACACCCAGATCCTCCTCTGATTTAAATGGTCGTCCACACTACACCCTGCCCACTCCCACCTCCTCCCCAAACTTGACTTGTGTTACAAGTTTCAAATGTTACGATAAAAGAAGCAAAACCAGCAACAGCAAAATATAATTAACACATTTACTTACATAATATATTCACTTACGAAATACACAAATCCAGTTTTTCATTAATATCCACTTTTTGAATTAAGTCCAAATAAAATTATCAAATGTTCCTTTAATCCAAAACAGTAAGTGCCTCTTTAAAGCCCCAAATACTTCTGCCAGGGAGAAAAATTGAGTTATGGGTTTCAAGACCGTCATAACACCATGCGTACCTGAGCCTACGTTATCAGGTCAACGCCTCCTCAAGTTATGTACTATGTAAGACAGATAAATACTTTAAATTGTAGAAATTATACATGTTATATGGAAAAAAGACATGCGTGAAAGAAAATGTAATCAAAAAAGTTAAAAATAAATGTGGTCAAATATTTTAAATATAAACACACACAAAAATCAAAAGGAAAACACACACAAAAAACACACAAAAAAACAATAACACTGAATTTTTATTCCATCCTTAACATGCCTAATGAATTAATTCAATAATGAAATGTTCAGCACAGCATACATATCATAAATCCAGCAGTTAAATCGCTTTATATGTATAAAACCCCCATAAATATGTACACTGTAGAAATACTCAATACATAGAACGTTTTCATAATACTTTATTAATAAATATTTCAACAATATTACATTACCAAAATATGTCATACATGATATGTTTAGAATTAGGCATTCTTGATTGGAAAGAGAACCTTGATAGACCTTCATGTTCTGGCCTGGAATTCACCAACCATTCTTCAGACTATTCTTAGACTTGAGCTCAAGTACTCAAATTTCTTTCACAAATATTCCCATGACCTTTATAGATAAACAATCGTATGAAGTTGCTATTCATTAGCATGTATCATGTTTATACAAAGCAGCTTCTTATGAACATTTATCCTTTAAACTTATAGAAATATGTGCGATTGAAATTTGCATATTTGGGCTTCAGTCTAAGAATATTCTCAAGAATGGTTGGTGAATTGAAAGCCTGTTCGAATGGTGCGGTGCCCTGGCCAGGCGCGCGCACAAGCACCAAAAATAATTCTAAAAACAGCGACATTTAATGATTTTCATTTGTCAATAAGTTATGGATACACTTGTGTGATTGTTAAAATTCCAAAGTGACACATATCTACAGAAGACAAATTGTTTGGTTACTTTGTTATATATTGATAACTATCAATCACACGACTGATTTTGTCTAAACATAATGAAATAAGGTTAAATTAAAGTATATTACATTAAAAACATTAAAAAATCATGATTAAGAAAATAAATTTATTGATACTAACATGCTGTCATAAGTGTCATTCTTATTGAGGTAAAATCTTCTTAAATTTGTTTTCTACATATTAACGTATCATAGTGTTGTGTTGATGTAAACTATATCCCCTTTAATGAATTATTTCTGTTTTGTTTAGTTTTTATGCAGATAATACAGTATTCTTGGATGCTCCAATTTGTATAAACATGCACAGAGTCGAAATGACCACAAGATGGGATAATTGCCCATTAATCTGCAACACACGTATGCTTAGCTGTCACTTGTATTTGAGGGTTTAACCTAAAACACTAAGTGTCATTTTAATCCAAAAACAGTAAGTGTGATTTTAATCCAGATGTTAATTGTCCTTTCAGTCCATATTTATTTCCAATATTTCCGGTTTAGTCCAAATATCAAAATTCACTGTTATTATGAATGAGCACAATATTTTGAGCGAAAGCAACACAATACATTTAGGGATTCACGAAACTTTTAAAAAAAAGATGTACACTTAACCAAATTGCTGAGTACCAACCTAAGAATATGCCAATAATATTCTCATTGTTTTGTGTATTTTGAGTTTATTAGAGATACGGTTAAACTGCAAATTAACGATTGTAATTCGTCTTCTCTGATTGCATGAACATTTTTTAGAACTTTTAAATCAATGTGTTTTCTTAAAAATAAGTTATAACACTTATACAACTGGGTATATAGGATTTTATTATGTACTTCAAATTAGTGAAGTTTTCGATGTTCCCAATTCTAAAATATACCAGATAAAATTATTTTGACATCATGTTTTACTAGCATTACCACTACAAATGCGTTTGCAAAAGAAATATTCGAAATATTTCATGTTAACGCTGAATTACAGTTACTTGAATTTCAAACAATATTCAATTTAAAGGGAGGTAATTTAAGATTATCCATATTACACTTTTTTACAGACGGAAAATCTGCGACAAATGGGTCAAATATTTGTTTTTTTTTCGATTATTTCATACCAATTTTAAGAATGTTATATCTTTAAGCGATCTTTGACTCAAGTTGTGTGTTTTATCAGTACATTTTATGTTTTCATATAAAGAGAGGGTAACTCTCAAAAGATGTAACAATTTAAACCAAAAATAAATGTTTTACAAACTATGGTTCAAAACAAAATACTTATCATATATCTATTCTAAAATATATTTAAAAAAAGAAAATTAGTTAAAATACAAAAGTTGATACTTAGAAATTTTGTGCAGTGTATAAAATATCATTATACCTTATATGGTTAAAGAAAATAAGAGATATGCTAATGAAATAATTTGTTTGTTGAACTATTGCAAAACTTAGCAGATTTAGTGTTTTTTTACTCTTTTTTTCCGTATTCTTTGCCAAAAGACCCATATTTATCCCTTTATGTATTTATTTAAATAGGTAAATAAAATAATGAATAACATTTAAAATATATTTTTATTGAATTATTTTAGAAATCAGCAGTTTTTGTTATTTCCAAAAACCCTTTTATAAAATGGAAAAATATAAAACACGCATTTGAGGAAAGTTTGGTGCTTTTGTCCGGCGTGTCTATATAGGGTCCTATGTACAGGGTTCCTATGTTTAAAGTTATGTTAAACATTTAATAAGATTACTGCTAAATGTCTATATGCAAACTCTGTAACCATCTGTGATAATGAAACAACTAAGTCAAATGTGGGACATGATTACATAGGTTTGTTTTGAATATAGCGTCTTTTAAAAAATAAATATTCTTAGTCCTTAAAATTAAAAAATATTAATGTACCTTGCAAAGTCAGAAAAGTTCAGGTTTAAATCTGCAATACCAAATACCCAATTATAACCCTTCATGCATTTTTGTAGAAACATGACTTTTTTAAATTGTGGAATGGGTTTAACTTCCTACCAGTTGTTAATTAAAAACACAGCTTACGTCACACAATTTTGTCAGCAACATTCTATATTTATATAATTGTATTAGATTGATATAAGGGATACATATACGTTGAAAACAATTTCATATCTCTGTTTGTTTTCATTTGTTATATATATACTGAATAGTACCCAATAACTTGGTCAATATTGGACAAACAGAGGAGACTAAATAAAGTGTACATTTGGTACATGTAAGAAGCCGAACAGTTTTAAAAATCGTTCAACTGTTTGATTCGCTGAAAATGAGAGATTAAATGTTATATACCAAAGCCATATAAAAGGTGGTAAAGACAGGGTTATTGACTTGGAACGGTGAGTAGACAATATTGCCTACTGGTCAGCCTGAATCGATTTTATGTGAACACAGCCTCGCTATTGACTGTTTTCAGCGCCTTAATTGACAAGACAGTAAAAAAAGACGTACATCCCATCAAAAAGAAATATTTCATATACAAGGAAATTAGCAAATGATACACGTATATATTGCTTTAAAAGTGTAACCAAAACACGCATTTCTGTCTACGTTATTCGCCAAATACTTTGAATAGTTATATCAGCATAAAATACAGTTTCTATCGAAAGCGTTATTTTGGGACACTTATCGATGTATGCATCTAATAAACTAAGCACATAAATTGCTGCTTGCAGCGTTGTAATGAAATGCTCAGTACAATAATCAGCTACAGTAGAAGAAATAATGTCTAGGCGTTTTGCGATTTATTCAGGTAATACAGCATATGATGCTTACTGTCATGGTAATGACTTTTATTTATGATCAATTAACTAACTATTTAGATACGAACTTGGAACATCAGTGTTTAATGTGCTCATGTCTGTCATATATTGTCTGAGTAATAAGGAATAGTTTACCAAACGCAGTACAGTTTGAATATAGTATATAATGGTATATTGTTAGTCTATAACCAGCTTAAACTCATACATAATACTGAAGACATCTTTCAGTTATGACTCGATATTTCGCCATGGCAATTCTGTCTGAGATCTATAATTCTCATCAACTTCCTCATTACAGTGGTCCAACTACATCCTGCACGTTTACGTCACTGAAATGATTATTTGTTCGAATGTTACTTACTGCATCCTTTGCAATGATCAATAACATTCAGAAAAAAAACGCAATTAGCAGTTTCATGCTGGCAACATCATGTCACATTCAGAACTTAAAATCAGAAATGACAAATTATTTTAAAACCGTTCTATGACAACGTCTAAACATTTTTAGTGAACTGACAATGTTTTTAATTCAGGTTGACGCTATAAAGCATACAACAGGTACAAATGGTTTATTTATAGCACAGGCATTGTTTATGTAATCACAACAGTTAACATTTTAGCATACCTCTTTAAGGGTGCCCTCTGGTGAATATCAGTACAACAAGAATTTTTAATTACCCTGTTTTTTATGAAGACTAATATATTACTAGTTAGTT
Source organism: Cyrtodaria siliqua (assembly GCA_037043455.1). Lineage (NCBI taxonomy): Eukaryota > Metazoa > Mollusca > Bivalvia > Adapedonta > Hiatellidae > Cyrtodaria > Cyrtodaria siliqua. Next base: position 223,186 of record JAWPHD010001726.1, on the reverse strand, counting down.
TCTGGAAAAATAATGATGTGTTGGTGATTTAACTTTTTAGCAATATTAATCTTTAGTAATACACCCTCAAAGCCCAAATGGGGGTTTTAAATTCAGAATCAGCTGACATTTGGGTATGGCTTTAGAAATCACCCAATATTTTAGATAAAAAAAAAGAAGCAAATAAAAAAAGGTTATGAGAAGCTAAACATGCAGGTATGAATACAAAAGTAAGAAAACCATTAAAATGATAAAAATAGGAGAAATCTTTGGAGTTTTTAATTTCAGCACACCTTCTAATGAAACAAAATAAATCACAGAAAATTGTGTTTTTGGGCAAATATTGGGCAAGACAAAGTTGTAGAAATAATAAAAGACATTTGTAATAAACTGGTATATAATAGAGAATTATAAAGTTATCAAATACATGTATAAAAAAGTATATGTCAGTGTTCATCTAAAAGAGTTAACAATTAGAAATGTAAAAGAGCCATCATTTTATTACAGAAAAATATAGATATATGTGCTTTGTTTTTTTATATTTTATATCAAAAGTCATTTAAATGACTGGCATACATACACCTGATATACAAACATCACATCTAATTGAATTACAAACAGCGTATCAGTATATAATATACACAATATGACCAAAATACGTTAAAAGAGATGTTGATTTACCCCACCCACTTCATTGTGTATGGTAAACTGAAAATAGCATCTGTCATGTTAAAATTAAAATTAACGTTAACACAATGTTATATCAAATCCAAATAATCTATCTCTAAATGTGATATATCACACACTATACAATAGTTTGTCAATCAGAAACATGTCATGTTTTCAGATATCATGATATGATTCCTGCCCATATGATCTCAAAGCAGTGGCAAAGAGTGTGATATACCATTATTATGAATAAATCAAACCTTAACCCTGGTATGTCGCACAAAATACCAAAGTTTAGAGATGGTCAGATGTGTAGGAATTATATCTCGAGGCTAAAGCCCTCGGGCACATGTATGGTCTCAGGGATGATACAGTGGCTGATATGAAAACTGATCAATAATAATAAATACTTATCGAATATACATCAATGTGTGGGGTTCATGATTGTGAACATGTATACTAAGTATCAAGGATGTATGACTAATTATTTTGGAACATCTTCCCACTTTTTACAACATCCACATACGCGTTGCGCAAAAATATTCGCAGATCACGCTAATTCGTCACCAGAGGGCACCCTTAACGAAGGGTAAGGTTCTAATCAGTTGTTTCCATTAACGTCAGGGTACATCGGGTGATTTCATGCAAATTTGACAGAAATATTATTAACCAATACTTGAAACAAAATATATATCATCTCCGTTAAGGTTAAACATAAACATATTCTGACTTTAAGAAGCGGAATAAATACACTAAATTAAACACGGAAGGTTAAACAATGTTATGTAATGTTAAGTGTCCCCTTCTTATTATATTAACTGAAATGGAATTTCGGATAAATACGTACGACACATACGTAGACGAACGCATATACACACGCAATGGTATTTACTCAAAACGGCATTTACGCCTTTTCAGCGATGTAAGCGCCATGAAATGTACTTTAAATTATAGATATATAAATTTGCTACAGCTAACTTGCCACAACTGATATTTCACCAGATACAAATATAATAATTAGGAATATTTTCTTTTTGATGTAGTGATTTGTTCTTCAAATATGATTTATTAAAAGCACAATATAAACCCTCTAAAACGATTGTATTAAAGGTGAAATATAGCGTGTATTTTGAGTATATATTCGGAAATATACGTATATAATATACAATATTTTCAAATCTTACACTTATTGGTGGTCCCGTTTTTTCACAGTAGCCAATTTTATCCCATAGCGCACACGCTTCGAGTTTCGCCCTTTTTGAAGACAGGTAAGTGATACGTGATCCTGTGACGTCATTGGTACCAAACGATTCGCGGTGTCGCATTGAGTTGTATAGTATTGTCTATTTAGGATTACTTTTTATGGTACTTGTTAAAATGCCGTGTGTTGTTCTGGGTGAAAAAGTTTGCATAAAGAAGGACAAGAAAATAACCTAAGTTTCTTTCGTTTCCCTAATCGAGATAATGATATATTAATATTTGAAGTGTGGGTAGCCGTTACCGAAGAAAATCGCCCGACTCGTCGAGAAAGTGGGAAACCTACGAAAGACGCGCGAGTTTGTAGCAAACATTTTGAGTTGACTTCGTGGGAAGTCCATCCTTTGGTTTCAATATCTTTGAATTTGGAGAACAAAAGGCCATGCAGATTAAAATAAACAGCGGTACCAACGATATTCGACTATAAAAATCAGAAGTGCATAACCCCGCCGTCTCCAAGTAAGTTGAATTCGCCTATTCGACCGGCATTGAGGAGGAAATTCATACATGAAGTAAGATTGAAATTTATGTTCAATTATCTTAGCACCTCATCGGGTATACGTATGATAAATTGAAGAGAGGTGTATAGTCTTAGATCTTTATATACACCGTGAATGTTTAGCTGTTAAATTAGAAGCATGCGTCTTTACGTGAATCAATGAAGAGTTGACGGCGCTAATATTATGTAGCCGTCTTTTTTTAAAAGATTGCTAAGAACGTTCAGTATATAAATTTAAATGAATCCGGTGAAATAAACACTGTGTCTTTGTTTCCAAATTTTAATTTTAATAATTTTAAATTATACACCCTCTTCTGCCAATAGTATTATAGATATATATTATCAACATATATAGGGCTATGGATTTGAAAAAAATACAAAATGTTTCATAGATATTTAGTACAAGGCAGAAAATTAATAATATTACTAGCTTTTATATTAATTCAGTAATTTTTTATGGCAAAGCAATAATAATAACGCCTCTTAGCTCGTGCAATAAGTAAAACAAGTATAATAGAATAATATACTTTATATTATGGTAATTTGATATATTTGGTCTGTTTTCGATCTGTATATCAGGAGTAAGTATACATGAGTAAGTATACTTACTAACTGTCTATATCGTTCTCATAATAAATTTGGCTATATTATTTAAATCATAGTATTTTTCTCTCTTTGTGCGCGACAAATATCATGTGATGTATCCGTATTGTGCAATACGCGTCTTCCCTCGGCGGTATTACACTGCTCAAGTAATTGCAATAAACAGGAAATATATCATAAAACTAGGTTTCCCTAAATGGTGCGTGCTTTTGTCATATACCGACGTATGTACCCAAATTAGGCTGCACTTCAATAGTGCACCGCAATATTTTATTAGTCTGTAATGATATTTGGGGGCACGTGGAGACCAGAGAGCGTGTCATATTGCAAACACCGCTCCTAGAGTGTTTGGTGTTGATGGCGACTTATGGCAAATATATAATAATATAGAAATTATGACGCCGAAATTATATGCCGTTTCATTTATTATTTTTTTTATTATTTTTTTATCAATTATGGATACTATCTAATAAATATATTTGTTCCATGTCTACTTATCGGCAAAAAATATCTGACGCTCGTATTACCATAGAGTTGCATACATATATATCCATGTATTAATGTATAGGTATAGACCAGGTCCATTCATTCGGAATATACTACATTTCGCGGTTATTGTGTATGTACCAAGATATTGCAGTGTTGCGGGGTGACTTACTGTCAGATTTCGATGAAAACAATGTTTACGTTGTTTTTATGTTTGTTGTTGCTGTAAGTGTATAAATACGCTATTTTGTTAGATTAGCGAATAGTGTAATGAACCACTGTGCGTAACGAATGACATGACACGATAGTCTTTACAAGCTCTCCATTTGCACCTGTACCGCGTACGACTTCATCATTAGTTGATGAATCCGATGTAGGCATATTTTCGTCCCCAGACACGTATTCTGGCTCCAAATCGTAAGGTTGCACATGGTGTAACCGTTTTATCACGGGCATTTCCTCTGACATCGCTTAATTCTCACATGTTCACACAAGGTATACTGTTTTGCGTTCAGTCCCAATGTAAACAAAAAATAGTTTGTTCCCAATGACGTCATTTCCGGTAATTCGCGCAAGAGTTTTTCCCCTTAGATTTTTTTCGATTTTTTAGCAATGCCTGTTCGCCTTTTCGGTTTTTATCTTTAAACACATATTTTCACTAAACATACATCAATAGCATAGTAAACATCGTATTTAAAATGATATTTAATAATTAAAAACATTTCAACAACGGATTTGTTGATTTAGGACAAATTTCATCTTTAAATACTACACAAACAATTTCTATTATTATAAAATATGGTTGAACAATTTAAATTCAGATAACAGACAACACATAAGTCCCATTTAAGAGATAACGTTAGCAAATCTGAAACAAACTCCATATAAATCAACGATTGGAACCCATTAGCTTAAGTTAGTCCGCAAGGCCGAACTGTGTTTATCATGTCGATGTATATAATTATACCGAGACACAGGGTGTCTGAGATAAAATCTTATCTCGACAGTTTCTTTCCTATCCTGTCAGGTTCACATCTTTTGATGACGTCAGGGTATTTTTGTTGACGTCATGGTATTTTTGAACGGAAAAGAACTAGAAAAAAGGTAAATTAAATGCAATTTGTTAGAAACTGGACCAGGCCATCGAATCGTATGAAAATACGTCATTGAAGGTTCCATGTTCACCGTCATCTGCATACCATTTTTGGGATAGCTCAAATGTCTGTACTATTGATACGTTAAATATTGACTTCTGCTCAAGCCGGGTCTAGAGGGCATGAACGGTAGCAAGCACTTTTCACTATGTTCATGAAAAGTATCAATCAAACCGAAACTGCAATATTGTTTATATTTATCGTTTTCGGCGATGTCCAGATTTTTCATGTCATACTCTTTTTAAACGATCAACGTTATAAGTAGTATATACTGTTAGTGCTTGATCATATCCAGCTTATCAGGCGAGGCCTCGGGATTTATTTTTTCTCTTGATAAACTGGATATGATTTGCACTAACATGATATTCTCTATGTTGATCTGTTATGGTACATGCATTACTACTACTTGATAGCTTACATTAAATACAACAAATAGTTTTAAAGCATAATTTACTTTAATAATATCGTGGGTTAAACAATTATCATGAATGTAAACATAGATTGTCCAGTTTGTCCGTCGTCATTCAGTAAGTAAAGAATAAAAAATACCATCATACCATGATACGAATTGATTCTATTCAATGAAATATGCTGAAGGACATTGTACAGAAATGTACACTTTTCATTTACCTTCATAACAAAGAGGATTATGCTAAAGCGTATTTTGCAACAAAACCGGATTTTTTTTAGTTTCAAAATCATCTACCTACTTGATTATGTAATTATTGAAAAATATACAAACGAAGTTAATATCCATATTTTTAAAACAAGTTCATTTTAAAACGACATATTAACCAATGGGTTTTTCAAGACTATATCAAATTTTAAATACATACGCCATGCTCTTTTATACTTCTTTCTTTTTCAACGGCGATGGTGATGAAAGTAAAAGATAATTCAGACAACACGGACATTAAGTTATGCAATAATAGTAATTATTTCGTTTGAATGATGTCGTAATAGTTAACAGTTCAGTTGTGTTACACTCCTTAACCATTCCTTAACCATTCTTAACCATTCCTTAACCATTCCTTAACCATTACACAGAAAAGTAAATCAAGCTGTGTTTATACAATTATGCTTCAAATATTTCTCTGTCTTCAAAATGACATGCATCATAGTGACCTATGTAGGACATGCCGACAACATAATTCTATTTTACCAGAGTTGGAATCACGAAATTAAGTGCCACGTCCCATTTCATACTTCATCTTTCACAGTGGCAATTGCATTTACATAACACTGAGTGTCATGCTATGTATTAAAATCTTCAACACAGATTCAATAGTATCGTAAAACTTCCGTGATAGTCCCGACCTGTCATACTTTGATGGATGCGATAGTGAAGTATTCCAAAGCTGTACATATGATTCAACGTCTCAAAACAAGAGCAAATTGATTGCTTTACAAAGAATACATAAACAACTAAGAATTAAAAATAGGTATAAAAGGCGAACAGAAAATGCAGCATTCACATAAAAAGGTCAACACAAAACACGCTTACAAAACAAACACCAATAGTAGGGTCAATATAGCGCCAAAATGCCCCAACCTCAAAAAAATTGCAAAAGTTTGTTTTATGGTGGTTTTATGTTAGGATGGGTCTAGTCTACAACATACTAAAAGTTCACCAAAATTCGAGCGTGGGAAAGTCACCAATTTCGATGATGACTTTTATCGATTTTAAGTCATTTTCCATTAAAATGTGAAAACTTCAGAAAGCCATAACTCAGTCAATTTTCATGATAGACCAATGAAACTTGCATATTTACCTAGGTTTTCAGGGTCAATCTTTCATACAAAAGGGTTCTCAGTGATGTTACACAGCCCCTTATACTATATCTGGGTGAACCCTACCCCACAATCTTGCCGGTTCCGGGCCCACCGCCAACATTAGTTTGGAACATGTAATCTATATGTCTAAATTATTTAAATACCAATGCTCTCTCTTATTATTATCTTATTTGCAGCTTCAGCCATCCATATCACTATGACTACAGTGCTGCCATCTTCATTCATCTTTATAACATTTAAAAACAAAAGAAAGATTTCAATCATGATAATAGTGTGACATAGCATTTACACTACTTTATCTCTCACATGAACTTTTCTAGAACATACAGGTAAAGCCCAATACGACACTTGCAACTTGGTTCTAATTAGAAAAGAAGCCATAGATCTATCTACTGAAGCCATGTGCTTGACCTGTATATGGGAAGCCAAATCCCCAAGAATCTTAATGCTTGATGGTTGATATCTAGTCGGTTAGGCCCTTGAATCTTTCCCAGCAAACTATATTCACTCTGTAGGCGTATCTTACATGTTTTCTCAAACCTACTATTATATTTTCAGGGTAGAATATGAGCTCAGCAAGCAAAGAAACCTGTCCTCTATGCGAAAGAGATTTGGATTGTGAGGAGACAGTGGTTGTTCGAGAGAAAGGAGCTGAAGGTATCAACCGTGCTAGCATCGAAAGAGGTGTCAACGTCAGGGTTGAAGCTGGAACTAGTGTTCACAAAACATGTCGGTTTTACCACGTAGACAAAAAACGCATTGCTAGTGCCTCTAACAAGGACGATTCTGCTCTGCCTGTAAAAAGAAGCGCTCGTGTTTCTCTGGGACCATATGACAGTAAAACGCATTGCTTTTTCTGTGCAACTGATGCTACGAAAATAGACCCGAAACGAAGCAGTGAAGATACCGTGTACCATGTAAGGACAGATGATTTTGTTCAAACGATATTGAATCAGTGTAAAATAAGGAAGGATGATTGGGCCATTGCTGTTCAAAGCCGCATCGAGTACTTTGGTGGCGATCTTCATGCAGCAGACTGTGTTTACCACCAGTCATGTAACGTCAATTTTCGCACAATGCGAGGCATTCCAAAACAGTTCACATCAGTTGACTCCGCCAAACGACGAAAATGTGGACGACCAAAGGACAGTGATCAGGATGAGGCATTTGAAACGGTTTGTGTATTCCTGGAGGAAAACGATGAAGAACAGCTAACGATATCGGACCTTGTCGCTAAAATGGGAGATTACTTGCGAGACAGTAAATCAACAGCGTATGGAAATCAGTACCTCAAGGAAAAACTGATAAGACGATATGGAAACTCTATATTCGTGACCGAGGGTCGTAGTGGTGTCAAAAATATTGTGACCTTCAGGGAAAAAACCTGTAACATTCTTCGTGATTACTACAATTTACCTCGGGAAGACGACGAGGAAGCACAGAAACGAGCGATCCTCCAAACTGCAGCAAAACTCATCAAAAGCGACATCAAGACAACCGTTGAACCAATGGGAGATACATATCCAACTCTGGCTGAACTGAAACTTACGGCAGCATTGGCTTTTATCCCTGCAAGTTTGCAATTCTTGCTGCAGCATCTGTTTGTTGGGAAGGATACGTCCACACAGGTTGCTGGTATCGGACAAGCTGTTGTTCAAGCAGTGCGTCCAAAAGCTGTAATTGCGCCTTTACAACTTGGTCTCGCTGTCCAACTGCATCACTTGTATAGGTCACGTTTCTTGATCGATAGTCTGTCAACCATGGGGTTTGCTTCAACTTACTCCGAGGTTCAAAGGTTTGAAGTGAACGCGGCATGTTCACTTGCTCCGGATGTGTTGGGTAGTGACATGGACGTTCTTGATCACTGCCTGTTATTTGCCGGAGACAACGTGGATCATAACATTATTACGTTGGACGGAAAGGGTACCTTTCACGGGATGGGTATGATAGCCGCTATCACACCAGGGAAGCAAGCTACACACGGCATTCCTAGACAGAAAATGGCTGACTTGAAACTTGTCGAAATGACAAATATTGATATCATAGATTACCGCTTCGCAAAGCATGTCAACCGTAACATTGAATTTCAGTCTCTCCCAAACACCACATCTCATGATGTCTTTGATCGCAAAGTGGACATTTGCTGGGAAATGTCGTTTCGTTTCCACCAGAGCACTCCAAGCTGGCAAGGCATGATGCATCTACTGCACAAGGAGTGTGAGTATCCAGGAAAGTCCTCGGTACAGTTTCTCCCAATGATCGACATGAACCCAGGAGACAAAACCTGTATCTTGTCTACCCTAGATTACCTATGCAATCTTTCGTCAAAACACAACATGCCGACTGTCATTACCTTCGATCAACCACTATTCTGGAAGGCGTCTGAAATAGCGAATGCAGTTGCAGATGATAGTCCAATCAGGAAGGTGGTGCTATTACTTGGCAGCTTCCATACCTTCATGAACGTGCTGGGTGCCATTGGTACTTTGATGGATGGTAGTGGACTCAAGGAGATCATGGAGACAGTGTATGGTGAAAATGCCGTCTTACACATGATGAGTGGAAAGGCAGTGCAACGAGCGTTCCGTGGCCACCTACTGGTGGATCAGTGTCTTACACGTCAGATTGTAGCTAAAATTGTGGAGGATGACCCTAGTTTTCAGGACCACGTGGATGAACTTGAGAGACTGTACACATTGTTGGAAACTGGCGAAAGTGACTTGGAGTCTGTGTTGGAATCAGATTGTGTTCACAGGATTCACGACGCTCTAACTCGGAAAAAGGACGAACTGGCAAGGACCTCCAAAACCAGCAAACTGTGGGTAAACTATCAGCACATGCTAGGTATTGCTAGGGCACTCGTTGCAGCTGATCGAATGGGGTCTTGGGAGATGCATATCAGTGCCATTTCAGCTTGCCTGCCAATATTCGCGGCCGCTGGCCATCCCAACTATCTGAAGTCCGCTCGTCTCTATCTCCAGAAGATGTATGCGTTGAAGGATGACAACCCTGAAGTACATCAGAAGTTCCAGTCTGGGTTTCACGTAATCCGACGCAGCAGCCAATACTGGGCTGGCCTTGGCTCTGATCTAGTGATCGAACAAACTCTAATGCGCTCACTAAAAAGCCAAGGGGGGCTAACGCGAGGAAGCGGGATGTCAGAGCACCAAAGGACAGTTTGGGCTATGTCCTCAACTGTGTCATCTGCCTACAACCTGGCTATGCAAGAACTCACCGCAAGTTGTTACACCACCAGTGAACAGCATAAGGAGTTGTCTGCCTCTAGGGTGAACAGAGATGAGGCAGACATGGGTAAAGTTGCAGAAAAACTAGACAGCTTTACACCGTTTTCAGCTGATGAGTCATTACGGTGTGTTATCACAGGGATCATAGCAAATGGAGACGTCAATGTGCAGGATCTTTTCGATATCGGAAAAGACATTGTAAAAGCGATGGACGGACAATCAGTTTTTACCTACTCCCACAAAAGGAGTTTAAAGGTGAAGACTCTAGCATCCAGCAAGAAAGTGAAAGTTTCTGAGGATCGTACTATTGACCCAGCGCTCTTGTTCCAGAGGTTTCTAGTAGTCTCGCAGACGGGCGAACTTCGGCTAGATGACGTCATGTCCTATGAACTCTGTCCTTACCCGATGTCTTTGTTCGAAGCAAAGGACATATTGCGTCCTCCAGACAAACCGCAGCTGGCAGAAGCTATCAGAAACTATGTTAAGACCAAATCAGACAATGCTGTGACACAAACTGTCCCAGTCACAGATCACTATGTACTAGATGGAGGATCTCTTCTTCACCGCTTGAAATGGACGGAGGGGAGCACCTACAGTTCGATTGCAGACGATTACGCCTCATTCACTGTCAAACACTATGGGAAAGCGACTGTCGTGTTTGATGGTTATGAGGTTGGGCCTAGTATAAAGGATGGTACTCATCAGCGTCGAACTCGAAAGCTGAATGCAAACAAGGTGAACATTACAGAAGTGACAAAATTTGTTGGGAAAAAGGAGGACTTCTTGTCCAATGAGACAAACAAGCAGACACTTATCCATATGATCATGGAGCGAATGCGGCAGAGAGACTGTGACGTGCTTCAAGCAGAAGGAGATGCGGACGTTGAGATTGCAAAGGCAGCCATCAACATGTCTGCTTTCAGAACGACCACGCTTATTGGAGAAGACACAGATCTTCTTGTTCTCTTGCTCCACCATGTAGTCGTGTCCAAATGTTCTGGTCTATATTTCCGCTCAGACAAGGCGAAGTTAAATGTCTACAATATCAAGGTACTCAAGCAGGTGCTTGGAGGAGCAGTTTGCAATGACTTGTTGTTTGTGCATGCCTTCACTGGATGTGACTCGGTCTCCAGGATATTCGGCATTGGAAAGAAGTCGGTGTTTCAACGGATCATCAACACGTCCAAGAAAGAAAAAGTCATCAACGACTGTTCAAAAGCTTTCTCTCTTCCAAAGCAAAGTCCGGATGTTGTGGAAGCCAACGGTTGTAGGGCAATGGTGGCACTGTTCAATGCAGATCAGAAAGACTCCCTGGCATCTATCAGGTACAATATGCTCTGCAAGAAAGTTGCAAGAGCTAAGACTTTCGTCACACCTGAACGACTCCCACCAACCACCTCGGCTTGTAAATTTCATTCCTTGCGGACCTACTACCAGGTTATGGAGTGGATGGGCTGTAGTGAGGAAATGGATCCATCTGAGTGGGGATGGAGGGTAGAAGGGGACAAACTTGTTCCAGTGATGACAGACAAAAGCCCTGCTCCAGATGTACTTATTCAGATGATTCACTGCAACTGCTCGGGACGATGCAATGTCCTTAGGTGTACCTGCAGAAAGCATGGACTAGAGTGCACCAGTGCATGCGGACATTGCCAAGATGGCAACTGTGACAATATGACAAATGATCCAGTGATAGAAGACGATGATGTGTAAAGTTGTGCGAACATGCTGGTTAAAATGATGTGAAATTAGAAGACTGCTCGTTTATCGATTAGGACGGCGTTATAATAAGAGATATGGGGTAGGGGTACCCCTAGATATGGTATAAGGGGTTAATCAACATCACTGAGAACCCTTTTATATGAAAGATTGACCCTGAAAACCTAGGTAAAGATGCAAGTTTCATTGATCTATCATGAAAATTGACTGAGTTATGGCTTTCTGAAGTTTTCACATTTAAATGGAAAATGACTTAAAATCGATAAAAGTAATCTTCAAAATTGGTGACGTTCCCATGCTCGAATTTTGGAGAACTTTTAGTATGTTGTAGACTAGACCCATATTAACATAAAACAACCATAAAACAAACTTTTGCAATTTTTTTGGGGTAAATTATATATTGACCCGTCTACAACTACCAGGATAAATAGAAGCGGAATTTGTGAAACAAAAAACATAATAGGGCTGACAATAAGGCTACCGCCTTGGATCGGCCAGTGATAAAAATAATACTGGGTTTTAAACCAAGTTCTGTGGTGCACCAAACCTCACTCTTACCCTATTTTCATCTCATTTAAAAGGGACAGTGTAAATAAAGAAATGTCTGTCAGGATATATACATAACAATGATATGTAAGTAAAACACACAATGATCATTAATATATGAAAATAAAAATAAAAAGAATACAACCTTTTAATATTTCCACGCCTCTACAGACAGTTAGATAACCGGACAACCTCGTGGGACTCTATGATTGCACCTTTTGAAACCTTGAAAGTGGTGGTTGGTGCACGACCTTTCGTCACTCAGGTTTTCTGGTAGTACTGTAACTTTATTTTCTCTTTGACTGCAACTGCTCCGGTTATTAAGTAAAATTCTGGATGCATCCTGAGGTATTTCTAATTCTGTAGTTTTCGTATATGTTTTCATCAACATAAAAACAATCTTCTACCAATTAATATGGATTTGGACTTAGTAAGACAGGATAGTAGCAAGGTTGTGTACACATAACACAGATTGAAGCTAACAAGTGGGCCATTTGCATACTTACCGTTCCAAGACTGTTACCACTCTTCGTGTTGTTTAGTGTCCTGTTCATTGTATTTTCAATTTGCTCTTTAATTTGTTTGTTGTACAATTGCGTTTGTGTGATATGGTTTCCATAAGACCATTTTTTCTCATTTTCATATTATTTAAGAAACTATTTCAAAATAGTTTTAACAAGGTAACACACATCATACCTCCAAAACGTCACAATTACCGTATATAAGTCGAACAGGAAATGCAGCTTTCACAGAATACAGTAAACCCCAAAATGTTGAATATGCCATCCAGGTATCGTGACGTGTCTCAGGTTTTCAATAACATTTGTCTGGGTATCTGGCGAAATACTTATCTTAAATCTAGGTATGATTAACTTTTACATGTCAGTAGTGGTCCACCCGAACCTCACACATCCATTACAAGGTGAATAAATGTATCACTACTGATTTGCTGATTGAAATTTAAAACAGAACAAGATCAACAACTAGAGAAAATGTATTACTTGTCATAGTATTTTTTCTTTTCGTTTCTTGGCATTTCTAATAATTAATTTATGTTGAAAATCTATTGATTTTCTTTAAGGTTATTCAAGGATATCGAATTGAAATAAAGGTATTACGAAATCCATATATCTGTCAGAAATCACAGATGAATTAATTTGTCTTATATCATTTTTGTCATATTCGTTAAAAATCTTCATCATCATCTCAGTCTCGCTTCAAGTTTTACTTGAGTTGTGGCAGAAAACAGCGATTGTCGCTACGGTGTAAACTGAAGTATCTAAAACAGTATTTGAAGCAACTCTTCAGATCTGAATATGAGAAAATTTTAATCCCATCTTGAAAAACTAATGTCGATGCAAATGGTTAGTAGACATTTAATTTTCCTTCCTTATTCGTGCGATATAACGTGTTTGTGTAAAAAAACACAATTTAACGCAACTCAGTTGAACATGTACAGAAACAATATTGTTTTAATTGATAAGCCATACAATTGTCAATTTTCACAAACATGTTTCCCACCGTTTCCACTGAATTCGAAGCACTGCTGTTGTTTGTTATAATAGGAAAGGTTATCGACGCGTTCTGTAACCGAAGATGAAGTGTTTTAAACAGAGAGAATCTGTAAAAGGTCAATACCGTTGCTATATCCCTTACCGTATCTCTGAACAAAATAAATTTATGTTAAGTTAATGATTTAATCAACCAATGAAGTAGAAAAATATGAGATATAGGGTCCTATAGAACCCACAGCCTCCGAACGCAATGACATCGTATGCCCGCACTGTACTGCAAACAAGGACTTGATAATGTAATGAAAGAGACAAAAACCAATAGAATGGGTGGTGAAGACAGGGTTACCGACTTGTAACAGTCAGTAGGCAATAATGCCTACTGGTTAGCTTGAATCGATTTTATATGCGCACAATCCTCGCTATTATCCTGTCTTCAGCGCCCAAATAGACAAGACAGTGTAATCAAAACTACATACCATCAAAAGGAATTCTCTAGCAATAAAGTCCACATCCAGAGAAACTAACTAAAGAAACACATACAAAATAATAATAAACATCTCAGGATGTATCCAGAATCGTACTGAACAACCATCGTAGTTGCAGATAAAGAGAAAACCAATCTAGGGTACGACCAGAAAACCCGAGGGGCGAAAGCACCACATACCACATATTAATATATGCATTTTCATTAGCAACGCCTGACTAAAAGTAAAAAGGCTTAACATAATATATACTGATAAAAAAAAGGCAAATTCATTTGTGCATATTCTAGGTTATGCGTGGCAGAGGTCATTAACAATATAATTAACATAATTAGCAGATATATGCAGGGCATTTTGTTTGAAACGATATCTTCGACAAAATGAACAAAATATTTTAATCTACCTGCTTTAACAGATGTTATAATTTCGTTCCTATTTCAATGTTAAGGGAGGTAATTTCATTTTTTAAAATTTTGGTTCGTTATTGCATTATAATGACAAGGTTAGTATCCATTAATTTTGCGGGTTTTTTATAACTTGAAACCCAGAACTGTTATTTAATAACGTTTAACCATTTTATTTATCATATTGGTATTTTTAAATATGAAATACGCTGTTTTAACTAAATGGGAGATAAGTCTGATACTTACATTTGATCACAACTAATTAGTGAAAGAGAAGATCACCCTAAGTCAAGCAAATGTTTTATAATTCTTCACAAAATTAAAATAGCATTCAATTTCTTTAAGCTAAATGTACATAAGGACTTGTTGAACTGATGCTTTTAAGCATAATAATTATGCAGTAAAACGTCTCCCCGCGCTTGCAATCAAGACTGTTATTCATTCGATCTTTGGAGATCGCTGAGCCCGATACTTATATTTAGTTATCGGTGGTACATTTTCAATTGCTTTTGTTTTCTTACTTAATTTTCGATTCGGTGGTTCCACTACTCCGGCCGATAAAAGGCTCTGCGTATTGTTTAACCACTCATAGAATATGTTGTCTGCTTTTTAATTTAGTCTTTTGGCTGTTACTTGTGATATGCAGGCTTCATAACCGCTGCTCCCAACTAAATTCCATTTCGTTTATTTCGGTCTTCGGGGCATAGTATTTTGTTAGATACTGGGATCATATGCCGCTGGACATGGGGGAGAAAAATCTCTATGTCCACCGCCATATGCATGCCATCTTCGGAATAGTTAAAATTAGGTACTATTGATATTATAAATATTGAGTTCTGCTCAACCGGGGAAAGAGGGCATAAGCGGTAGCTAGCATATTTCACTACCGTTCATGAACAGTCTCAATCAAACCGAGACTGAAATATTTTGTATGTGTCGTGTTCGGCCGTTTCCGAAGGTCAATTATCGTACTCTTTTAGATTAACATACCTTTGATAAGTACTTTGCTATGAAATTGGCGAGGTCGTATCGGCTTATTCGGATAACATAAACATAAACACACACATATATATATTTGTTTTTTTCTATTCAGCATGATGCCGGAATTTGTCGGTACATGAAAGAATCAACATAAATATTGGATTACAGTTAAAGTGCATGTAGATACAAAATACAGATCGGAAATGTGGCATTAGCAGAACCTAGTACCCTTAACCCAATACATATTTATAATGAACTGTTCTTCCTTTGAATTAAGACCATTCCATTTATGGTACAAAGTGGTGTTTTAGAAAAAATGACTGATCAGCAGCCGGACATTGTAAACCCTGATCAGCCTGCAAGATACTCGCAGGCTGATGTGGGTTTACAATGACCGCAAGGGCTATCATAGACGTGCTTAGCGGGTAAAGATTTAAACCACACATTTATGCATTTTAGGTGGTATATATGACTGAAGCAATAATTACTTGTGTTATTTAATCTACAAATATCTGCAGGAAACCCTGCATGCATTTATCTTCATAAATCATGGAAAATCGAAAATAATGAGTGATATTTCTTTTTATCTATATTTATAAGTCAGACAGAATTATTTGCTTCTAATTTCGCAGATCATATCTATTACTTTACCAGAACCCTGAATAAAAAATGAGCATACAGTGATAATGTAAATTCTTTAGAAGATAAAAACAGTTTTCTTCATACCTTCCGAACATTTGTCTTAGATGGTGCTTTTGCATTGGGTTGTATTAAAAATGAAACATACGTACATCTAGCATTTCAATTAAAGTGTTAGTATTTCTGTGCTAATTCTAATTATTGATTCATTTGTAATTCCACGATAAACAACACACATTGTGCTAGGAAGTTCTTTCAAATTAGTAATGTTCCAGGATGCTATATGGGAATTGCTCATTCATTGGAGACAGTGTTGTTCCCGAATAACCTGTGTATCGGACTTGTCCATCGTGATTCAAGTACAATACATGTATAACTACCTTTCTTTGCTACTTCTGAATGTATCATCCAGAAGTTTAATTTGAGTGAATATTAAACGTAAAACAGGTATAACTGGAATGTTTAATTCAACATAGTAACAATTTCACGATTAACCTGCGTTTATTACATACCTTACTATAAATATTAAACATATATATTTTAGTAGGAAAACAATGATTATCAGTTCTTTTCCAAAATCTATGCATAATGCATTATGGAAAATCGGCACACTGTCAGTAGCAACAGACTGTCCGCACGCGAAGACGTCAACGTTTTTCGATATGTAGGCAATATAGATACATTAGGTAATTACGGCCCTACACTATTCAGTCTAAAGTTATTTACATACGTCATGTCATCTTACACATCTTTTTTTTCAACGGCGATGGAGGTGAAACTACAAGATAATTCAGATAACACGGACATTAAGTTATGCATCAATAACAGTAATAATTACGTTTGAATGATGTCATAATAATACGCAGTTCAGTTGTATTAAACTCCTTAGCCATTCCTTAACCATTTCTTAACCATAAGACAGATAAGTGCATCAAGTTGTGTTTATAAATTGTGCTTCAAATCTCACTCATTAAAATGACATGTCTATTTGTCCTCCGTATCGGTATCATAATGACCTATGTAGGAAATGCTGACAACATATCTCTGTTTTTACCAGAGTTAGAATCACGAAATTACGTGCCACGTCTCATTTCATACTTCATCTTCAATGTCGATTTGATCCAAGAAATCCCCGCCATGTACTATTCTCTAACCAACAAGGCAGCATTAATAGGCAATATAAGTAAAACACAATATATGGATATAAATAATAACCATATATAGTAACACATCTTAGTCGGAAAACAATGATTATCAGCCCTTTTCCAAAATCTATGCATTATGCATTCTGGAATATCGGCACACTGTCAGTATCAACAGACTGTCCACACGCGAAGTCTCGATATGTAGGCAATAATATATAGATACTAGGTAAATACGGCCTTACACTATTCAGTCTAAATTTAAATACATACATAATGCAATTTTATACATCTGTTTTTTCAACGGCGATGGAGGTGAAACTACAAGATAATCCAGATAACACGGACATTAAGTTGTGCATTAATAATAGTAATTACTACGATTGAATGATGTCATAATAATACACAGTTCAGTTGTGTTACTCTCCTTAACCATTCATTAACCATTCCTTAACCATTCCTTAACATTCCTTAACCATTCCTTAACCATTACACGGATAAGTGCATCAAGTAATGTTTATACAATTATGCTTCAAATCTTACTCTATCATCAAAATGACATGTCTATTTGCCCTCCGTATCGGTATTATAGTGACCTATGTAGGACATTCTGACAACATAATTCCGTTTTACCAGAGTTGGAATCACGAAATTAAGTGTCACGTCTCATTTCGTACTTCATCTGCAATGTGGTATTTGCATTTACAAAACGTGTCATGCTATGTGTTAAAATCTTCAACACATATTCAATAGTATCGTTAAACCTCCGTGATAGTTCCGACCTGCCATAGATTGATGGATGCGATAGTGAAGTATGTCAAGGCTGTACACATGATTCAACGTCTCATTACAAGAGCAAATATTTTGCTTTACAAAGAATAAATATACAAATAAGAATTAAAAATAGATATAAAAGGCGAACAGAAAATGCAGCATTCAAATAAAAAGGTCAACACAGAACAAGCTTACAAAACAAACAGCAACTACCAGGATAAATAGAAGCGGAATTTGAGAAACCAAAAACATCAAAGCGCTGACAATAAGGCTACCGCCTTGGATCGGCCAATGATAAAAATAATGCTGGAATTAAACCAGGTTCTGTGGTGCATCAAACCTCACTCTTACCCTATTTTCATCTCAATTAAAAGGGGCAGTGTAAATAAAGATATCTCTGTCAGGATATATACATAACAATGATATTCAATGTAAGTAAAACACACGATGATCATTAATATATGAAAATAAAAAACAAAAGGATATGACCTTTTAGTATGTTCACGAGTCTACGGACAGTCAGATGACCGGACAACCTCGTAGGACTCTATGATTTCACCTTTTGAATCCTTGAAAGGGGTGGTTGATGCACGACCTTTCGTCACTCAGGTATTCTGGTAGTAACTTTCTTTTCTCTTTGACTGCAACTGCTCCGGTTATTCAGTAACATTCTGGATGGTTTTTCTAATTATGTAGTTGTTACATATGTTTTCATCAACATAAAAACAATCTTCTACCAATTAATATGGATTCTGACTTAGTAAGACAGGATAGTAGCGAGGTTGTATACACATAAAACCGATTGAAGCTAACAAGTGGGCCATATTACATACTGACCGTTCCAAGACTGTTACCACTCTTCGTGTTGTTATTGTCCTTTTCATTGTATTTTCAATTTGCTTTTTAATTTGTTTATGGTACAGTGCGGATCTACGGTGCGCTTGGATGATATGGTTTCTATAAGAGCATTTTTTTTCACATTTTCATATTATATAAGAAACCATTTAAAAATAGTTTTAACAAGGTAACACACATCATATCTCCAAAACGTTAAATCTTCACAATTACAGTATACAAGTCGAACAGGAAATGCAGCTTTCACAGAATACAGTAAACCCCAAAATGTTCATTATGTCATCCAGGTATCGAAAGGTGTCGTTAAAGGCTTTAATAAAATTTGTCTGGGTATCTGGTGAAAGACTCAATATAAAATCTCTTTCATAGCAGGTTTTAAGGTGCATACGATGTCTCTGCCAGGTTATATTCTCCAACAAAGGAGGCTGCATTATTAGGCAATATATAATACATAAATGATCATTTATGGCAACCGCACCGATCGATCATTTTTGCGTTTAAATGTTATGTTCCAAAGCAGTAGCCACGTTGTTATTTATGTGTTTGATGTGATATACCCTGCCTTATATATCATCTTTATAATTGGTGTTTGTTTCTAGCTGTTTTTGGTTGACTGTATTGCTTGAATGTTACTATTCCTGTTCGACTTTTATACCTACTTTTATATGACATAGAGAAACACAAACGGAACTACTTGAAAGTAAGTAGTGCTTTTTACCTCTAACAGCGACATCATTGATATTAAACACTGTATTGGCAATGATATATAACATAAATAGTATCTTAAATCTACGTATAATTAACTTTTACATGTCAGTGGTCCACCCTGACCTCACAAATCCATTACAAGGTGAATAAATGAACAAGATCAACAACTAGAAAATAACGTATTACATGTCATAGTATTTTTTCTTTTCATTTCTTGGCATTTCTAATAATTTGTTTATGTTACTTATCCATTGATTTTCTTTATTGCTGTTAAAGGATATCGAATTGAAAAAAAGGTATTACGAAATCCATATATCTGTCAGAAATCACAGATGAATTAATGTGTATTATATCATTTTTGTCATATTCATTAAAAATCTTCATCATCATCTCAGTCTCGCTTCATGTTTTACTTGAGTTGTGGCAGAAAACAGTGATTGTCGCTACAGTGTAAACTGAAGTATCTAAAACAGTATTTGAAGCAATTCTTCAGATCTGAATATGAGAAGAAAAAAACAATCCCATCCTGTATATCTATAACGTGTTTGTGTTGGTGTGCAGTAAAAAAAACAAATTCAACGCAACTCAGTTGAACATGTACAGAAACAATATTGTTTCAATTAATAAGCACTACTATTGTCAATTTTCACAAACATGTTTCCCACCTTGCCACTGAATTCGAAGCACTACTGTTGTTTGTTATAATTGGAAAATTTATCGACGCGTTCTGTAACCGAAGATGAAGTGTTTTACACAGAGAGAATCTGTGAAAGGTCAGTACCGTTGCTCTATCCCTTACCGTATCTCTGAATAAAATAAAATAATGATTAGTTAATGATTAAATCAACCAATGAAGTAGGTTTTATTTCACAGAATACTTTCGTCATCTGTATACAAGTTAGAATACAGATGAAACATGTTTGCCATTAAATGAAATAACTGAGGAAATAAATGTAAACAGTATGTTATATAATGTTGACATAATATCAATTCAAACTTTATCTAAATAGGTCTTTATTATATACCACATATTAATATATGCATTTTCATTAGCAACGCCTGACTAAAAGTAAGAAGGCTTAACATTATATATACTGATAAAAAAAAACGTTTAGCAAGTAAATTGCATGGCAAATTCATTTGTGCATATTCTAGGCTATGCGTGGCAGAGGTCATTAACAATATAATTAACATAATTAGCAGATAGATGCAGGGCATTTTGTTTGAAACGATATCTGCGATAAAAATAACAAAATATTGTAATCTACCTGCTTTACAGATATTATAATTTCGTTCTTATTTCAATGTAAAGGGAGGTAATTTCATTTTTTTAAATTCTTGGTTCGTTATTGCATTATAATGACAAGGTTAGTATCCATTGTTTTTGCGTTTTTTTATAATTTGAAACCCAGAACTGTTATTTAATGACGTTCATCCATGTTCTTTATCATATTGGTATTTTTAAATATGAAATGCGCTGTTTCAACTAAATGGGAGATACGTCTGATACTTACATTGGATCACAACTAATTAGTGAAAGAGAAGATCACCCTATGTCATGCACATGTTTTATAATACTTCACATTATAAAATAGCATTCAATTTCTTTAAGCTAAATGTACATAAGGACTTGCTGAACTGATACTTTTAAGCATAGTATTTAGATTAACAAACCTTTGATACGTACTTTGCTATGAAATTTGCGATGTCGTATCGGCTTACGTGGATGACATAAATATATATATATATATGCTATTTCTGTTCAGCATGATGCCGGAATTTGTCGGTACATGAAAAAATCAACATAAATATTTCATTACAGTTAAAGTGCATGTAGATACAAAGTCAGACCGGAAATGTGGCATTAGCAGAACTCATTTCCCTCAACCCACTACATATATATAATGAACTGTTCTTCCTTTGAATTAAGACCATTCCATTCCAGATAGTCGCAGTCTGTTGTGGGTTTATCATGACCGCAAAGGCTATCATAGACGTGCTTAGTTGGTAAAGATTTAAACCACACATTTATGCATTTTTTTCTGGTATATATGGCTTCAGCAATAATTACTGGTGTTATTTAATCTACAAACATCTGCAGGAAACCATGCATGCATTTATCTTCATAAATCAATAAAACACGAATGAAGAGATATACCATGGAAAATCCAAAATAAACGAGTTTTGTGAAATTTCTTTTTGATATTTCTTTTTATAAGTCAGACAGAATTATTTGCTTATAATGCCGCAGATCATCTCTATTACTTTACCAGAACCCTGAATAAAAAATGAGCATTCAGTGATAATGTGAATTCTTTAGCAGATACCAACTGTTTTCTACATACCTGCAGAACATTTGTCTTAGATAGTTATTTTGCATTGGCTTGTATTTAAAATGTATCATACTTACACCTAGCATTTCAATTAAAATAAAGTGTTAGCATTTCTGTGCTAATTCTTAATCTTATTGATACATTTGTAATTCCACGATAAACAACATAAATTGTGCTGGGAAGTTCTTTCTATATATCTATATTTCAAATTAGTAATGTTCCAGAATGCTATATGGGTATTGCTCATTCATTGGAGACAGTGTTGTTCCCGAAAAACGTGTGTATCGGACTTGTCCATCGTGCTTCAAGTACAATACATGTATAACGACCTTTCTTTGATACTTCTGAATGTATCATTCAGACGTTTAATTTGAGTGAAAATTAAATGTAAACCAGTTATAACTGGAATGTTTAATTCAACATAGTAACAATTTCACGATTAACCTGCGTTTATTACATACCTTACTATAAATAATAACCATATATATTTTAGTAGGAAAACAATGATTATCAGTCCTTTTCCAAAATCTATGCATTATGCATTATGGAAAATCGGCACACTGTCAGTAGCAACAGACTGTCCGCACGCGAAGACGTCAACGTTTTTCGATATGTAGGCAATATAGAGACACTTGGTAAATACGGCCTTACACTATTCAGTCTAAAGTTATTTACATACGTCATGTCATCTTACACATCTTTTTTTTCCAACTGCGATGGAGTCTACAAGATAATCCAGATAACACGGACATTAAGTTGTGCATTAATAACAGTAATTATTACGTTTGAATGATGTCATAATAATACGCAGTTCAGTTGTATTACACTCCTTAGCCATTCCTTAACCATTCATTAACCATTACACAGATAAGTGCATCAAGTTGTGTTTATAAATTGTGCTTCAAATCTCACTCATCAAAATGACATGTCTTTTTGTCCTCCGTATCGGTATAATAATGACCTATGTAGGAAATGCTGACAACATATCTCTGTTTTACCAGAGTCGGAATCACGAAATTACGTGCCACGTCTCATTTCATACTTCATCTTCAATGTCGATTTGATCCAAGAAATCCCCGCCATGAACTACTCTCTAACCAACAATGCAGCATTAATAGGCAATATAAGTAAAACACAATATATGGATATAAATAATAACCATATACAGTAACACATCTTAGTCGGAAAACAATGATTATCAGCCCTTTTCCAAAATCTATGTATTTTGCATTATGGAAAATCGGCACACTGTCAGTAGCAACAGACTGTCCACACGCGAAGACGTCAACGTTTCTCGATATGTAGAGGCACTAGGTAAATACGGCCTTACACTATTCAGTCTAAAGTTAAATACATACATAATGCCATTTTATACATCTTTTGTTTTCTCAACGGCGATGGAGGTGAAACTACAAGATATTTCAGATAACACGGACATTAAGTTGTGCATTAATAATAATAATTACTACCATTGAATGATGTCATAATAATACACAGTTCAGTTGTGTTACACTCCTTAACCATTCATTAACCATTCCTTAACCATTCCCTAACATTCCTTAACCATTCCTTAACCATTCCTTAACCATTACACAGATAAGTGCATCAAGTTGTGTTTATACAATTGTGCTTCAAATCTTACTCTATCATCAAAATGACATGTCTATTTGCCCTCCGTATCGGTATTATAGTGACCTATGTAGGACATTCTGACAACATAATTCCGTTTTACCAGAGTTGGAATCACGAAATTAAGTGACACGTCTCATTTCATACTTCATCTTCAATGTGGCATTTGCATTTACAAAACAATGAGTGTCATGCTATGTGTTAAAATCTTCAACACATATTCAATAGTATCGTAAAACCTCCGTGATAGTTCCGACCTGCCATAGATTGATGGATGCGATAGTGAAGTATTTCAAGGCTGTACACATGATATAACGTCTCATTACAAGAGCAAATATTTTGCTTTACCAAGAATATATATACAAATAAGAATTAAAAATAGGTATAAAAGGCGAGCAGAACATGCAGCATTCACATAAAAAGGTCAACACAAGAAACGCTTACAAAACAAACAACAACTACCAGGATAAATAGAAGCGGAATTTGAGAAACCAAAAACACAAAAGCGCTGACAATAAGGCTACCGCCTTGGATCGGCCAATGATAAAAATAATGCTGGGTTTTAAACCATGTTCTGTGGTGCATCAAACCTCACTCTTACCCTATTTTCATCTCAATTAAAAGGGACAGTGTAAATACAGATATCTCTGTCAGGATATATACATAACAATGATATTCAATGTAAGTAAAACACACGATGATCATTGATATATGAAAATAAAAAACAAAAGGATGACCTTTTAGTATTTTCACGAGTCTACAGACAGTCAGATGACCGGACAACCTCGTAGGACTCTATGATTGCACCTTTTGAATCCTTGAAAGGGGTGGTTGATGCACGACCTTTCGTCACTCAGGTATTCTGGTAGTAACTTTCTTTTCTCTTTGACTGCAACTGCTCCGTTTATTCAGTAATATTCTGGATGGTTTTTCTAATTATGTAGTTTTTATATATGTTTTCATCAACATAAAAACAATATTCTACCAATTAATATACATTTGGACTTAGTAAGACAGGATAGTAGCGAGGTTGTGTACAAATAAATCCGATTGAAGCTAACGTGGGCCATATTACATACTGACCGTTCCAAGACTGTTACCACTCCTCGGGGTTGTTATTGTCCTTTTCATTGTATTTTCAATTTGCTTTTTAATTTGTTTGTGGTACAGTGCGGATCTACGGTGCGTTTGGGTGATATAAGACCATTTTTTTTCTCATTTTCATATTATATAAGAAACCATTTAAAAATAGTTTTCACAAGATAACACACATCATATCTCTAAACGTTAAATATTCACAATAACAGTATAAAAGTCGAACAGGAAATGCAGCTTTCACAGAATACAGTAAACCCCAAAATGTTCAATATGTCATCCAGGTATCGAGAGGTGTCGTTAAAGGCTTCAATAACATTTGTCTGGGTATCTGGTGAAAGACTCAATATAAAATCTCTTTCATAGCAGGTTCTAAGGTACACGCGATGTCTCTGCCAGGTTATATTCTCCAACAGAGGAGGCTGCATTATTATGCAATATATAATACATAAATGATCATGTATGGCAACCGCACCAATCGATAATCTTTGCCTTTAAATGTTCCAAAGCAGTAGCCACATTGTCATTTACGTTTGTGATGTAATTTACCCTGCCTTTAATTTATCTTTATAATTGGTGTTTGTTTCTAGATGTGTTTTTGGTTGACTGTATTGCTTGAATGTTACTATTCCTGTTCGACTTTTATACCTACTTTTATATGACATAGAGAAACAAAAACGGAACTACTTGAAAGTAAGTAGTTCTTTTTACCTCTAACAGCGACATCATTGATATTAAACACTGAATTGGCAATGATATATAACATAAATAGTATCTTAAATCTAGGTATGATTAACTTTTACATGTCAGTGGTCCACCCTGACCTCACAAATCCATTACAAGGTGAATAAATGAATTACTACTGATTTGCTGATTGAAATTTAAAACAGAACAAGATCAACAACTAGAAAAAAAAGGTATTACATGTCATAGAATTTTTTCTTTTCATTTCTTGGCATTTCTAATAATTTGTTTATGTTACTTATCCATTGATTTTCTTTATTGTTGTTAAAGGATATCGAATTGAAAAAAAGGTATTACGAAATCCCTATATCTGTCAGAAATCACAGATGAATTAATGTGTATTATATCATTTTTGTCATATTCATTAAAAATCTTCATCATCATCTCAGTCTCGCTTCATGTTTTACTTGAGTTGTGGCAGAAAACAGTGAGTGTCGCTACAGTGTAAACTGAAGTATCTAAAACAGTATTTGAAGCAACTCTTCAGATCTGAATATGAGAAGAAAAAAACAATCCCATCCTGTATATCTATAACGTGTTTGTGTTGGTGTACAGTAAAAAAAACAAATTCAACGCAACTCAGTTGAACATGTACAGAAACAATATCGTTTCAATTGATAAGCCCTACTATTGTCAATTTACACAAACATGTTTCCCACCGTTGCCACTGAATTCGAAGCAATACTGTTGTTTGTTATAATTGGAAAATTTATCGACGCGTTCTGTAACCGAAGATGAAGTGTTTTACACAGAGAGAATCTGTGAAAGGTCAGTACCGTTGCTCTATCCCTTACCGTATCTCTGAATAAAATAAAAAATGATTAGTTAATGATTAAATCAACCAATGAAGTAGGTTTTATTTCACAGAATACTTTCGTCATCTGTATACAAGTTAGAATACAGATGAAACATGTTTGCCATTAAATGAAATAACTGAGGAAATAAATGTAAACAGTATGTTATATAATGTTGACATAATATCAATTCAAACTTTATCTAAATTAGCCTATATTATATACCACATAATAATATATGCATTTTCATTAGCAACGCCTGACTAAAAGTAACAAGGCTTAACATTATATATACTGATAAAAAAAAACGTTTAGCAAGTAAATTGCATGGCAAATTCATTTGTGCATATTCTAGGCTATGCGTGGCAGAGGTCATTAACAATATAATTAACATAATTAGCAGATAGATGCATGGCATTTTCTTTGAAATGATATCTGCGATAAAAATAACAAAATATTGTAATCTACCTGCTTTACAGATATTATAATTTCGTTCTTATTTCAATGTAAAGGGAGGTAATTTCATTTTTTTAAATTCTTGGTTCGTTATTGCATTATAATGACAAGGTTAGTATCCATTGTTTTTGCGTTTTTTTATAATTTGAAACACAGAACTGTTATTTAATGACGTTTATCCATGTTCTTTATCATATTGGTATTTTTAAATATGAAATGCGCTGTTTCAACTAAATGGGAGATACGTCTGATACTTTCATTGGATCACAACTAATTAGTGAAAGAGAAGATCACCCTATGTCATGCACATGTTTTATCATACTTCACATTATAAAATAGCATTCAATTTCTTTAAGCTAAATGTACATAAGGACTTGCTGAACTGATACTTTTAAGCATAGTATTTAGATTAACAAACCTTTGATACGTACTTTGCTATGAAATTTGCGATGTCGTATCGGATTACTTGGATGACATAAACATATATATATATGCTATTTCTGTTCAGCATGATGCCGGAATTTGTCGGTACATGAAAAAATCAACTTAAATATTTCATTACAGTTAAAGTGCATGTAGATACAAAAGTCAGACCGGAAATGTGGCATTAGCAGAACTCAGTACCCTTAACCCACTACATATATATAATGAACTGTTCTTCCTTTGAATTAAGACCATTCCATTCTAGATAGTCGCAGGCTGTTGTGGGTTTATCATGACCGAAAAGGCTATCATAGACGTGCTTAGTTGGTAAAGATTTAAACCACACATTTATGCATTTTTTTGTGGTATATATGGCTTCAGCAATAATTACTGGTGTTATTTAATCAACAAACATCTGCAGGAAACCATGCATGCATTTATCTTCATAAATCAATAAAACACGATTGAAGAGATATACCATGGAAAATCCAAAATAAACGAGTTTTGTGAAATTTCTTTTTGATATTTCTTTTTATAAGTCAGACAGAATTATTTGCTTATAATTCCGCAGATCATCTCTATTACTTTACCAGAACCCTGAATAAAAAATGAGCATTCAGTGATAATGTGAATTCTTTAGCAGATACCAACTGTTTTCTACATACCTGCAGAACATTTGTCTTAGATCGTTATTTTGCATTGGCTTGTATTTAAAATGTATCATACTTACACCTAGCATTTCAATTAAAATAAAGTGTTAGCATTTCTGTGCTAATTCTTAATCTTATTGATACATTTGTAATTCCACGATAAACAACATAAATTGTGCTGGGAAGTTCGTTCTATATATATATATTTCAAATTAGTAATGTTCCAGAATGCTATATGGGTATTGCTCATTCATTGGAGACAGTGTTGTTCCCGAATAACGTGTGTATCGGACTTGTCCATCGTGCTTCAAGTACAATACATGTATAACGACCTTTCTTTGCTACTTCTGAATGTATCATTCAGACGTTTAATTTGAGTGAAAATTAAATGTAAACCAGGTATAACTGGAATGTTTAATTCAACATAGTAACAATATCACGATTAACCTGCGTTTATTACATACCTTACTATAAATAATAACCATATATATTTTAGTAGGAAAACAATGATTATCAGTCCTTTTCCAAAATCTATGTATTATGCATTATGGAAAATCGGCACACTGTCAGTAGCAACAAACTGTCCGCACGCGAAGACGTCAACGTTTTTCGATATGTAGGCAATATAGAGATACTAGGTAAATACGGCCTTACACTATTCAGTCTAAAGTTATTTACATACGTCATGTCATCTTACACATCTTTTTTTTCAGCGGCGATGGAGGTGAAACTACAAGATAATTCAGATAACACGGACATTAAGTTATGCATTAATAACAGTAATTATTACGTTTGAATGATGTCATAATAATACGCAGTTCAGTTGTATTACACTCCTTAGCCATTCCTTAACCATTCCTTAACCATTACACAGATAAGTGCATCGAGTTGTGTTTATAAATTGTGCTTCATATCTCAATCTTTCATCAAAATGACATGTCTATGTGTCCTCCGTAACGGTATCATAATGACTTATGTAAGACATGCTGACAACATATCTCTGTTTTACCAGAGTTGGGATTACGAAATTAAGTGCCACGTCTCAGTTCATGCTTCATCTTCAATGTCGATTTGATCCAAGAAATCCCCGCCATGAACTATTCTTTAACCAACAAGGCAGCATTAACAGGCAATATAAGTAAAACACAAATATGGATATAAAAATCGGACAGGAAAAGTAGCAGTCAAGGACGAGAGTCAACCACAAACACACAAAGAAACAAAGAACAACTTTACAGATGAACAAAATGCCAAATTAGACATCACAAAAACAAAAGGTTTGACAAGAGGTCTACTGCATTGGAACGGTCAGTGGCAAAAAAGGCCGCTTGGGGTTTAAACCAGGTTCTAGGGTGCACCAAACCTCACACTTACCCTATGCTCGTGTATTTATAAATACAAAAAAGCAATAGCCTAGAAAGCCACAAAGAAGGGACTCAATGACTTGGCAGAAGCAATAGTAACAAGAAAATAAACCATTGAGGGCACGACAAGACAAGATTGCAGACAAACATCAAGCGTCACCGTCCTTTTGGGATTTAGGTAGACGTCATCATAGGGTCCACATTCTGTCCGGTCATCGCATAATTAAAGAGGAATGAATAGTGGTGAACTGTAAATGGGTCCATCACCAAGCATGCAGTGCGTTGCAAAATGATAGGCTTCATAACCTCTTTTATAAACCTTTTAAGAAGTTTAACAAATATAGTATGAAAATGATCATGACCAAGGATCTTACGAAGTTTGTAAATCACATCACCATAGAATTCAGGTTGTGAGGTTTGCCGCAGAAGAGTTCTTAAATTACTTTTATATTTGAAATAAAGCTCAGGGTTACTATAATATGTTTTTTCAAAGGTTTTACGAAGTGTATGATAACGGTAGCCCTGATGGAGTATCTTTATAGTTATACAAATATTACGAATATTAAAGTCCTCATCTCGAGTACAAGTTCTAGAAAAACGAATATATTGGGATGAAAGGGTTGTCAATTTTCAATATGTCATCCAGATATCGAGAGGTGTCATTAAAGGCTTCAATAACGTCTGTCTGTGTATCTGGTGAAAGACTCAACATAAAATATCTTTCATAGCAGGTTCTATGGTGCACACGATATCTCTGCCAGGTTATATTCTCTAACAAAGGAGGCAGCGTTATTAGGCAATATATAACAAATAAATGATCTTGTGTGACCACCACACCAAGCGGCCTTTTTTCGTTTAAATGTTCCAAAGCACATTGTCAACCATTTTATGTTTGTTATGTAATTTACCATGCCTTTAATTCAACTTTACAATTGGTGTTTGTTTCTAGATTTGATCTTGGTTGACTGTGTTGCTTGAATGCTATTATTCCTATTCGACCTTTATATCTACTTGTATATGACATAGAGTAACAGAAACGGAACTGCTAGAAAAAAAGTAGTGCTCTTTTACCTCTAACAGCGACATCATTTATATTAAACACTCTATTTGGCAATGATGTATAACATAAATAGTATCTTTCACATGCTAGTGATCCACCCGACCCTCACAAATGCATCACGCGATGAATAAATGAATCACCACTGATCTGCTCCTTGAAATTTAAAACAGAACAAGATCAAAACAAGATTTGTTTTTATTACATGTCATATATTTTTTGCTTTTTATTTCTTGGCATTTCTCAATGTTACTTATCAATTTCCTTTAAGGTTGATTAAGGATATCGAATTGAAAAAATAAATTACGAAATACATATAGTTGTCAGAAATCACAGATGAATTAATTTGTATTATATCATTTTTGTCATATTCATTAAACATCTTCATCATCAAATCAGTCTCGCTTCAAGTTTTACTTGAGTTGTGGCAGAAAACAGTGATTGTCGCTATGCTGGCGTAAACTGACATATCTTAAACAGTATTTTAAGCAACTCTTCATAAATATGAGAACAATGTAATCTCATCCTGTATATCTAATGTCGATGCAATTGGTTAGTAGACATTTAATTTACTTCCTTATTCGTCCGATATATCATGTCTGTGTTGGTGTGCCTAAAACATCCTCAATTCAACGCAGCTCAGATATAAATATACAGAAACAATAATGTTTCAATTTATAAGTCATAAAATTGTCAATTTACCCAAAATGTGTTCCCACCGTTTCCACCGAATTCGAAGCACTGCTGTCGTTTGTTATAATTGGAAAGTTTATCGACGCGTTCTGTAACGGAAGATGAAGTGTAACACACAGAGAGAATCTGTGAAAGGTCAGTACCATTGCTATATCCCTTACCGTATCTTTGAATAAAATACATTAATAATAATATAATGATTTATTTAACCAGTGAAGTAGGTTTTATTTCACAGGATTCTTTCGTCATCTCAATACACGTTAGAATACAGATGAAACATGTATGCCATGACATGAAATAATTCAGGGAATAAATATAAACGGTATGTTATATAATGTTGACATAATATCAATACAAACTTTATCTAAATAGGCCTATATTACATACCACATATTAATATATGCGTTTTCATTAGCAACGCCTGAATAAAGGTAACAAAACTTAACATAATAGCTACTGATTAAACAAATATGTTTAGCAAGTAAATTGCACGAAAATTCATTTGTGCATATTCTAGGCTATGCGTGGCAGAGGTCATTAACAACATAATTAACATTATTAGCAAATATATGCAGGGCATTGTGTTTGAAACGATAAAAAAATAACAAAAATGCTTTAATTATATTATAATTTCGTTCTTATTTCAATTTTTTAAAATTTTGTTTCGTTATTGCATTATAATGACAAGGTTAGCATCCATTGATTTTGCGTGTTTTTATAACCTTAAACCCAGAACTGTTATTTAGTGACGTTTAACCATGATCTTTATCATATTGGTATTTTTAAATATGATATATGCGGTTTTAAATAAATAGGAGATAACACTGATCATAACTAATTAGTGTGGGAGAAGATCACCCTATGTCATGCAAATGTAAAATAATACTTCACATTATAAAATAGAATTCAATTACTTTAAGCTAAATGTACATAAGGACTTGCTAAATGTATGCTTTTCAGCATAGTATTTAGGTTAACATACCTTTGATATGTACTTTGCTATGAAATAGGCGATCTCGTATTGGCTTATTTGGATGACATAAACATAAACACAAACATATATATATATGCTATTGCTGTTCAGCATGATGCCGGAATTTGTCGGTACATGAAAGAATCAAAATAAATATTTTGATTAAAATTAAAGTAGAAACAAAAGTCAGACCGGAAATGTGGCATTAGCAGAACTCAGTACCTTTAACCTGCTACATATATATAATGGACTGTTCTTCCTTTGAATTAACACTATTCCATTTATGTGACAAAGGGGTGTTTTGGGTGAAATGACTGATCAGCAGCCGGACATTGTAACACTGATCAACCTCCGAGTTACTCGCAGGCTGATATGGGTTTACACTGACCGCAAAGGCTAGGCTGATATAGGTATACAATAACCGCAAAGGCTATCTATAGTCGTGCAAAGGCTATCTATAGTCGTGCAAAGGCTATCTATAGTCGTGCAAAGGCTATCTATAGTCGTGCAAAGGCTATCTATAGTCGTGCTTAGCTGGTAAAGGATTAAACCACATTTTTGTGATAAATATGGCTTAAGCAATACTTATTGGTCTTATTTAACCTACAAACATATGCAGGAAACCATGCAAGCATTTATCTTCATAAAAGAATAATACACGATTAAAGAGATATTACATTAAAATCCAAAATAAAACGAGTTTGTGATATTTCTTTTTGATATTTATTTTTATAAGTCAGACAGAATTATTTGCTTATAATTTCGCAGATCACATCTATTACTTCACCAGAACCCTGAATAAAAAAATGAGCAATGCAGTGATAATTGAATTCTTTAGCAGATAAGAATAGTTATCTTCATACCTTGCGAACATTTGTACTAGATAGTGCTTTGCAAGTATTTTGCGTAGGCCTGTATTTAAAATGCAGCAGACTTTTAAAGCATATAAATTAAAGTAATGTGTTTCATTTCTGTGGTTATTCTTAATATGCATGATACCTTTGTAATGCCACGATAAGCAACACAAATTGTACTAGGAAGTTCTTTCTATATATATATTTCAAATTAGTAATGTTCCCGAATGCTATATGGCAATTGCGAATTCAGTTGAGGCAGTGTTGTTCATGAATAAGATATGGAACGTGTATATTGGACTCGTCCATCGTGCTTCAGTTACAATACATGCATAACGACCTTTCTCTGTTAGATACATTCAGAAGATTAATTTGAGTGAAACTTAAAAGTAAATCAGATACTACTGGAAAGTTTAATTCAACATAGTAACACTTTCATGATTAACCTACGTTTATTACATACCTTACTATAAATAGTAACACATCTTAGTGAGGAAAACAACGATTATCAGTCCTTTTTCAAAATCCATAATCGGCACACTGTGCCATTATGCATTATGAAAAATCGACACACTGCCAGTAGCAACAGACTGTCCGCACGCGAAAACTTCAACGTCATCAAACAAATCAAAGACGTGATAGTGGAGTGTTGACGTCATATTGGAGTGCTGACGTCATATTGGAGTGCTATGGCTGAGGAGCGGACATTGAAATCAAAACTGCCATTTTCACGTCCAGTAAATAAACGTTGAAACTTTGAAATATATTATATCATTAAAGTGAAAGACAAGGAAGAAAATTAATTAATTTAACGTAATTTATTAATTTAATGTAATGTAATCATTTGCCAAATAATTGTTTACATATTTTGCTACTTATATGTTCAAATTATACCGTTGTGTAAACATTTCGATGTATTTTGTCATAAAATGCACCTGTTGTTTTTATTCTCCATTTACAGTAAGGTATGTAATAAAAAAGGCAAATATACGGCCGTGGCTAAAGCCTTCGGGCCATTACGGCACTAGGTGTGCCATTATCGATAAAAGGCATACCTGTGCCGTATATTAATCTCTAAATAATGTTTGTCTGTATATGATTTAAAGCCAATGGCATGAGAATTTCTTGAGTAACTGTTGTATGAAACCTAACCTATCGTATCAGATCCGCGCAAAGGTAGGCCAGTGATTGGATGCGTTATACAAATATCACGTGATTGATACTTCTAGTGTATTGGCGTATGTATTGTCTAGGTTGATCACAGGAAGTGCATACACGTTGGAATTATAGACACATTGTGTGGAAGTGTGACATTTCTATGATTATACTTATTTTATAAGTGAAAGTGATTCTGTTCCTGATATTGTGACTGATACGAAGGGGTAAGAATGTATTTATTTAAATGTGATTGATAAATTGTGATGTTTTTATTTTCGTTAGGATGTGACATGTTTTCGTATACGAATTCGTATAATAATGATAAACAGCGTTTTGAAATCCGCAACTAATATGTATTTATTAATGAACCATGCTTTGAAACCATTTTGAATTTTTGTTTTGTTTTATGTTTTTTAATGTTCACTTATTTTTATGTTAAGATCTTTGATCAGCATTAATGTACTTATCTTTTAAACCAGAGGTTTTGAAATTTTTAATGTAAAACAGCTGCTGTATGAAACATTATGCCATTCCGGTTTGTCTTTTTGCGTGTTTTTCGGTTTACTGTGTTCTGTGAAAGTTGCATTTCCTGTTCGATTTTTATACATAGTAATTACGTGTGTTTTTAATTTGTAAAGTTTATATACTAATTCTTGCTTAAGGGCTCGTCAATAAGACATCTACTTTAAAGAAATATAAATATACAGCTGATGAAAACCCCGATCTTACACATCATTGGTGCAGACACAAGAAAGGCATGAACAATGAGCGCTCCGTAGCCAGGATAGTGATAGTTAAAGACGCTGCGTTTAAACTTTCTCGGCTCTCACCACTGCAAGTGAGACAGTGTTGATTCTTACGCAAGTATACAGTACTGGTTCTACCCAGGACAAATGGCGTGGTCTGCCTACACCGAAAACAATTCGATCGTCATGTATGACCTAACATGTGCGAAAATGACGTAAAACATTATTAAAACAAACAAAAATAAAGTGGGTGACGTCATTGTGCAAATAATGTGTTGGCGACGTCAACGCACATAATATGGAAAAAAAATAATAATGGAAAAGGAACCTCAAATTCGCGGTATAAACCGTTTTAATCGCAAATAATCTCCAGTTTTAAAGCTGTTTTAGCTTGGGTTGAATTATCCGATTTTCCACGGATTCCCATAAAAAAGAGTATTTTAATTGCCCCAAGCGTGTGGGATAATACTTAAGCGCATTACTTACCTCCATAATGTCGAAATCAACAGGATAATGTTTTTGCTGGTACGAAAGGAAAACAATCACTAATGAGTGTTCGGTTTGGATAGGTGAATTTCAACTCCCAGTATACCCTGTGTTTGAATTCTAATCGGAATGGGATAGTCTTGAACTATTTCTTCCTTTCCTGTATACCAGATATCCTCGAATTTGTCAGGTACTGAACAATATGTTCTTACCAATAGTTTTATATGTACTATTACGTTTTGTTGCATCTTGTTGCGCCTCATTTCCCAGTGAAAAAAATCCCGGAGCTAAAATAAACAAGGTGCTAACTGACGAACTTGTTTTTAATTTGAATGACGTAAGGTCTTCTTGAAGTTCTCATGCTACTTGCCGTAAATTGCTATAAAAAACGCTCAATGTTGACAAAGTCGCTATTCCATCAGCACATATTACAGCTTTAAAACATTATTAGTATGTACACAAATACGACATATTTACATTATTAAAGTCTTAAAAGCAGATAGAACAAACAATATGATGAGAGTCTTATCTTGACAAATATTCACGCGCTAGAAATGACGTCGACATTTAAATTTATACTGTTGCAGAAAGTCATGATGCCACTTTGAAAATAAACATACAAACGTCAAATGATGGCGACGTCAACGCGTCTTGTATCAATGGTATGCATGAAAAACAATCAATACTTGGTATCTGGTTAAGAAAGATAAAGTCCAACTTTCAGTAAACAGTTATACCTCCTGATGTATATATATATACTCGACAAGTATTTTGCTGTCCAGAGCGGCAGTGACCTATAACTACATTTTAAAAATAGAAACCCAATCTTGGTAAATATCACATATTGTTGGAAACCGCAAACCTGTCTAATGGCACTCTTAATGTAACGTGTATCATACGTAATATAGATAGACAATTAAATACTTTAGACTGACTATTACTGTGAATATCACCAGATTTGTTCACCGTTATTAACACATTCCTATCAAGAAATTAGATGCAATAGACCTCTGTTCCATTTTAATGAGATAAAAATAAGGTAAGAGTGAGATTTGGTTCACCCTAGAACCTAGTTTAAACCCAGAGCGGTCCTTTTTTCACTGACCGTTCCAAGGAGGTAGCCCTATTGTCATCCTGTTTAATTTTTACTAACTTTGTACTTTCTGTTTGTTTTAATGCGTGATTCTTAGACTGAGTTCTGTGAAAGCTACATTATCTGTTCAACTGTTATACCTTGTTGGTGTCAAGTATTGGAGCATAGGCCGTTTTCGACTGGGACTATTTCGCTTACCGTATTGCTATTCTATGTTTTAGTATTAGTGGTTGACTGTCGTCCTTGAATGCTACTTTTCCTGTTCGATTTTTATATCTACTTTTATTGATACCCGCTCTTGCATATCATCCAATCAGGGTAAAAGTATTTTGATTGGTCAGTCTTTTTTCCGTAATCAACATATAACGGTGTTTTTACATCACAAAAAAGTACTCAGTGCGTTAAGAAAATACTCAATTCATTCAGTAAGTTAAACCAGTCAAATATAAAGCTATCTCAACGGGAAAAAGTTTATTTACGATAAACGCCAGTCAAATACCGTCATTGTAGTACCATACAATTTGCATTAAACCACCCGATGTACCCAGATATTATTTGTACAATTCATTTGTAAACTTACGCTTGAAAAAGTTATGCTACCTTTTTAGTATTTTGTTTACATACACAATAACTTTCAGGTGTGGAGACTATTCATTTGCCATAGTTTAAAACGTTTGATTATTATTTGGATTGTGCAGTTTCTAAGTTGTAACGCTTCCTGATAAGTCGTCAACTGTTGTTGCATTCAATATATTACCCAAACCCCATCATTTAACTTGTACAATCTTTAACTTAAATAATAAACAGTAAAGACTATATGTTTAACCCTTGTCGGATTACACAAGAAATTGGATTATACATATTATATATGAACTCTTTCATTCAGCAAAGTTCCAAAATGTCATAAGGTCACCCCCATGAGGATACAACACATATATACATTGTTGATAATAGGTACATACATACGCAAAAGTAATATTAAAAAAAAACTCACCAATAAAAAACTCACAAAACAGAAACAAAAAACAAACCAAAACAACAAAATATCATAATAATACATACAACTACAGAGAGGAACAACAGTACATGTAGCGTCTGGGATCATAGCATATGTTGTTTAGTGTTCAAATACGTTCATCAACGCTTAGCATGCGACAGATTAATTATAAGAAACAAGTATAAAAGTCGAACAGGAAATGCAGCTTTCACAGAATACAGTAAACACCCAAAACACGCAAAACGACACACATGAATGACAATAGTAATAAGGAATAAAGTTTGCAGATTTCACAGAAAACAGTAAAACGCGCAAAACGACAAACAGTAAACCAAAAAACACGCAAAACGACACACATGAATTACAATGTTAATAAGGAATAAAGGCTGCAACTTTCACAGAACACAGTAAAACCCAAAACGCGCAAAAAGACGATCATGAATGGCAATGTTAATAAAGAATAAAGGCTGCAACTTTCACAGAACGCAGTAAACCCCAAAACATGCAAAACGACGAACATGAATGAATGACAATGTTAATAAGGAATAAAGGCGGTTAAGAAAACGTTTAAGAAAGCCGTTTTTGCAATGCATATTCCATTTATTGACATACTGGCTGCATACAATCACATATAACATAAATATTAGAATAAATCTCTATTAGGGTCCTTATTGACTTAAATGTAAAATATGCTTATTAACACAACAAACTGAAACAGTTGAAGAAGCACTCGGAAGCGTCACAACTAAGAGAATAATGCTAACAAATATACTGAATAAAATTAAACTGTACACACCATGCCGTATAAATAGTTGCGTACTAATAACGCTGTATCACCTACACGCTGCGCCGACGCTACGCACAACACAGAAAGTGTGCAGATCTAAATGGTTTATTTCTAGCACAGGTAATGTTTATGTAAACACAAGAGTTAAAATGTCAGCGTTCCTTTATTACAAGCGAAATCAGTTGTTTCTGTTCCTATTGCATGGGATTTAATGCAAATTTGACGGTAATATTATACATAAATACTTGACACAAAGTCTCTTATCATCTCCGTAAAGGTTAAAAATAAGAATATTCTGACTTTGAACGGTATGTTTGATGAATATATTTATTATGACATTCTCCATGTATCTATATTCCGTAGTCGAACCTGAATCTCCGACGTGGGGGAAAAATGTAATTCCTCCTATAAAAATAGCACGAACGGAGAAATTCGGAAACCGCCGAGCACGATAAATACAAATTATATTGCAGTCTCGGTTTGATTAACACTGTTCATTAACGGTAGTGAAACATGCTTGCTCACGCCCTCTAGCTCCGGGTTGAGCAGAACAGAAGATGGAATGCATACTCCTGCACATCTGCAATGTTTATCTGAGAGAGACATTGTTATCCCAATGTTTTATAAAACGTCTGTATAGCTTTTCGTGCATGAATTTATACATACATTTTAAGTAAAATGAGATTCGTTTCATATTGACATGTCTCACGTGTAACTGGAGCACACTTTAAAATTAATGTATAATATAACTGGAGCATATCACGCAACTAGTGTTCTAGAAAACAGAATAATACCACAGACAAAATAGTTTAAAGTACCTTTTCTGTTGTGCTTCAAATGTCTTGCGCCAAGTTGCAGCTTCAATGACGAGTGATGCCTGTCTAATGACTGACGGGATTTCCAACCTGAAAAGTATCAGAATAACGCAAAAAGCGATATATCATGTGGGAACAGTATTAACATGCAAAAAGCATGCATGTTGGTGGTATATAATTTCCTTAGCAGATGCCAATATTTAGTCTATAATACGATCTTGTCTGTCTGAATAGTAATGGAGGTTTTTCATCTAAATTATGTCGCGGTTGTCCTGTGGATAGTATAAGTAACTATAAAAATAAAACAGGAAATGTAGCAGAAAGGGACACAACCACAAACACACACAGAAACAATTAACAACTACAAGATGAATAAAAGGCAAGATATAATATACACACATAACCACCACAAACACACACAGAAACAATTTACAACTACAAAGATGAACAAAAGGCGAACTATGACATCACACACATACAATGGTTGACAATAGTCCTACCGCCCTGGAAAGGTCAGTTGAAGAAAAGGCCGCTTGGGGTTTACGCCATGTTCTAGGGTGCACAAAACCGCACTCTTACCCTACTGTCATCCCAATAAAACGGGACAGTGTAAATAACGATATCCCCGCCAGGTTATATTCTCCAACAAAAAAGGCAGCATTTATAGGCAAAATAATTATAACATATAAATGATGATGTTTATATAATCTGCAGAAGCCAGAGCAACAAGAGAACAAACCGTTAAGGCTTCGACAAGACAAGATTTCTGACAAACATCAAACGCTACTGTTTTAGAGTATTTAGGTAGACGTCATCATCGGGTCCATAATATGTCCGCTATGTTCCATGAATTATGAATTCGAACCCCATTGACACCACTAATGAGTTTGATGAGTTTTTAGGCAAGACACTTCCCTTAAAATCGTCTGCCCCTCGGCTGAGGTCGTTAACCACCACTTTATTTACTCTGTCCCGTTTTATTGGGTTGACGGCAGGGTAAGTGTGAGATTGGTTCACCCTAGAACCTGATTTAAACCGCCAGCGGCCTTTTTGCCACTGACCGTTTGAAGGCGGTAGCCCTATTGTCCACCCTTTTGTGTTTGTGAAGTCTTTTTTGGCATTTTATTCATCTTTAAATGTGTTCTTTGTTTCTGCCTGTGTTTATGGTTGACTGTCGTCCTTGAATGCTGCTTTTCTTGTTCAATTTTTTATATCTGTATCTGTTGCTTCCGAGAGATCCCATTTTCAGTATTTATTTACAGTAAGATGAAAATAGGGTTATGGATTTCTACGTATCATTTCCGTCTCTCTGAAGTGGCATGCAATAACCAAAACAATGTGTTGGTGAACCGCTAATCGACGATTTCAATTCACAACTCTTTCATCAGTACACGTGCATCATGCTATACACATACACCTTTATCTATAATTGTTTTAGAGTATATGTTACTACATACTACTCAGAGTATAAATAGATCCGATCATAATATATTAGTCGAAAAAAAACCGTTCAGATTAAGCACCAGAACACACGGTAACCGTTGTGACGTCATTTTAAACGTCAGATGCAAACCACAATGCAATGTAATGCGATATTGTAAGCGACGCTGCGTTCCAACAACACATTTAAATAACTTAAAGATAAAGCTGCATATTCTTCTCGTTGATGTTAAGAGATGGGCATAAATTGAAAGTTGTAAGAATGTCTTCGTATTTTGTTCAATCTGTCGACACATTCAATATCTTGATACAGAACAATCATCCATCTCTGTCACAAAATGTCACGGGTAGAGCGTACTGGTCGCATATAGCTCTTGTATCGGTTACACCCAAAATCTATTGTTCGAGGTGAAACAATTTCACAATATTCATGATCTATTCATGTATCACGTAAAAGCGTGCACATTTTAAGTGGCCGCCAGAGAGGCCGTGTCATAAGTTTAGTTTTGTGCTAATGCATGTAAACGTATAGGTATATTTTCCTTAAACGGCAAAATTGTATAAGGGCCTCGCGTGTAGATTCAATACTGTAGATTTAGCCACGTTTGTCACGGACTGAACGGGGCAAATAATGATTTGGGCGTAATGTTTGCTATAAAACCCATTGTCTTCTAGCTTTCGCCGGGATAATCGATAGTACTTTGTTGGAACAGAGATTGGACGGCAAATTTCACAGGCAACATGTGGTTAGTAGTTTTATCAAACTTTTATCGTATATTTGTATTCAGTGGGCGGCGCCATCTTGTTTGGCGGTTACGACATCCGGTTAGCATTGATGTTTCTCAAACATAACTTTAGACTAGCATATGATTTTGAAGTTACTTTATTAGATGTAATTATTGTAATTGATCATTAATTGTAAAACAATATTAATTTGATAACAGTGGATATTAGGTGCATTAGTTAACGTTGGCGTATAACTCGGTGATTGTAATACACGATTGTCAACATTAGTTAACAATGAGATGAGTGACAAGAATAAATGCGTGCATGCATAACTCAGTGAGTGTAATATATGAGTAATTTGATCATGTTTATATTACATGTATTAGGGGCATTGATTAACAGCGACGTACATAGCGTATACATGGCGTTGTAGAATATGTATACATTGCTACTCATCATTAGTACAGCTTACATATATTGATTGAATAATGATTTGTTTGGGTAATGGTAATTATGCAAGATTGTTATGTTTGTCAACCGACATCTAAAATGTATGTATAATTACAGCCTAAGCCATCCAGGATATAAGCCATCCAGGGTTGGAGTAAGCCATCTAGGTTTGGATATCCAGGAGTGGAGCTAAGCTTCCACGACTAACGTTACAAGCGGTGGAGACGGTCCCCGTACCTGCGCAGCCAGGTTTTACTAACGACAACCCCCGGGACACAAGGTGGGCCCGTTACCAGTCCTCACTGGAGGAATATCATTCACAATCTCAGTGGAGATTAACTATCATTGCATCGCGTCATCAACCCTTACAGAAGGCATTTGATGACAATCATCCATTGAATTCGCGCATCATCATCTTCATGAGCTCTCGCGCATCACAGTTATCGCGCTAGATCAACATTGTTATAGCTTTAACAACACTTCAGTGTCTTAGACATTCAGTATTTATAACAATACTAAGAACGTCTTAAACGTTCAGGAGAACATTCTTTTCATAGTTCATTTGTGTATTCGCTTGTTTTTTTTAGATAATTGTATATATATTAAACATATTTTAAAAGTTGCATTAAACTTATGTAAATGCATTCACCGTCATTGATTCTTTCCTGAGTTAGCCCAACCACTAAGGTCATCCTGTGACAACTGGTGTCAGAAGTGGGATTTTGGGCGACTACGGAGGGAAAGAATCAATAAGTGATCTTTATTATGATATACTAAATCTCTACTTATTATTTTAGAATTGTGTACCACCCTCTGATCCATCAAGGCGACTGTCGACGATCACGGCCACAGCTTGGAAGTCAAGACACGACAAGGGTAGGGTGAGTCCAAACTGTTGTTTTGTCCGTTCTTTCCTTGGCGCGAGGTCGCAGTGGTCTACACGAGTGGGTCTGAGGCACTTTTGCTCAATAATTTGGGTGTTTGTTTTTACCTCCCTTGATATACACATAGTATCCAATTAGGTTGGCGAACAAGACGTTCTACTCATGCTGTGACACTCGAGTATACTTATATTGATGGGAGAAGTAAATATACATGTACATGTTATACACATTTCGATGATTGTTTAAGGTTTATGTCCAATATCAAATTAAGATATTTTATGTAGTGCATATGTTTTGTGGAAGCTAGATACTATCTACACATAATCGTTAGTAGTTAGCGCTAGTACAAATGTGTATGTAACTTGTCCTATGATGATGCCCAGGTATTTACTGAGGACACAGTGACTTACCATTAGTAGTTAGTTGAGTAGAATTATTAGTGACGTGTGTATTGTAATTATCGTAGTGTGTAGTTCACAATGTCCATAGACATGACGTCCATAAAGGATCTTACGGAAATGGGTAAGGAGTTAGGTTATGCTGGAGAGGAGCTTAGAACATTTGTTAAAGACGAACAGGCTAGGGAAAGGGAATTTAGACTTAAGGAAAGAGAATTAGCAAAGCAGGAAAGAGATGAAGAAAGTAGACTAGCTAAAGAGAAGCTAGATGCTGAGAAAGATAGGTTAGAAGTAGAAGGTAGACTAGTTAAAGAGAAGGTAGAATTAGAAAGTAGACTAGCCACAGAGAAGCTAGAATTAGAAAGTAGATTAGCTAAAGAGAAGCTAGATGCTGATAAAGAGAAGCTAGAATTAGAAGGCAGGTTAGCTAAAGAGACACGAGATGATGAAAGTAGAATAGTAAGGGAGAAGCAAGAGTTAGAACATGAGAGGTTCGAAACAGATGGTAGACTAGCTAAGGCTAAGATGATAATGGAAAGGGAGCAAAAGGAGTTTGATCATAAGTTAGCTTTAGAGTTGGAAGCAGCTAAGACACATAGTAAGGAAAGTAAAACTGAAGGGAAAGATAGTTATTCTGGGAAGTTAAAAGGTTCGAAGTTACCATACTTTGATGCTGACAAAGATAACATGGACAGTTACTTGTTACGGTTCGAGCGTTATGCTGAGTTACAGGAATGGACCAAAGATAAGTGGGCAGTTCATTTAAGTGCGTTATTGAGAG
Source organism: Cyrtodaria siliqua (assembly GCA_037043455.1). Taxonomy (NCBI): domain Eukaryota; kingdom Metazoa; phylum Mollusca; class Bivalvia; order Adapedonta; family Hiatellidae; genus Cyrtodaria; species Cyrtodaria siliqua. The sequence continues at coordinate 179,910 of JAWPHD010001726.1, read as the reverse complement.
GCAAGGCCTTAGATGTATTTTCTAGATTACCTAGTTTAGATGCTCTTGACTATGACAAGTTAAAGGATGCTCTTTTAAAGAGATTTGAGCTAACTGAAGAAGGTTTTAGAAAGCGGTTTCGAGCTTGTCTGCCTGAGAAAGGCGAGTCATTTATTCAGTTCATTAGTAGATCTAGAAATTACTTAGATAGGTGGTTAGAGTTAGGGAAGGTAGCGCAGACTTATCAGGGCCTCATAGATTTCTTGTTGCGGGACCAGCTATTCAATGTTTGTAGTAGAGATCTGTTCTTATTTCTTAAAGAAAGAAAACTAACTAGTGTAGGAGAAATGGCAACACAAGCAGATCAGTTTGCCGAGGCTAGAGGTGGAGCTTATAATGTAGTGTCGAAAGACAGAACTTTTAGAGATAGGCAAGGGGACGATCATAAACAGAAAGGCCAGAGTGGAAACTATAGAGGTGGTGGTAGTTCGATGGGTGCTAGAGGAGGTAGCAATAGTGGTAACATAGGTAGACCTTTTATTCGTTGTCGTCACTGTAATGGGAATCATGCTTCACATGAGTGTAGGAAAGCGGTGAAAGTGTCCGCTGTCGTAGACAATTTTAGTGAAAATAGTAGAGTGGACAACAATGTAGGGAGTCAGAACCAAGGTTTTAACAACCCATGGAATTTCGGTAGAGGTAGAGGTGGTCAAAACCGAGGTAGAGGTAGAGGCAGAGGTAGTAATAGTCCGGTTATTAAAACCGAGAGTAGTAGCTGTTGTGTTAAAGCGGATGGTGTAATGACGAAGATCGGAACATGTCTCTTTCCGTATGCAAATCTTCCAACGGCAGATGGTAGAGTGAATGGCACGGACGTAATTGTAATGAGGGATACAGGTTGTACAGGTGTGGTAGTTAGGCGTAGTTTAGTTACGGATGACCAGTTGGTAGGTAAACAGTCACCGTGTATGTTGTTAAATAAGTCGGTAGAGCACGTGCCAATAGCGAGAATAGAGGTAGATACACCTTTCTTTAAAGGGACTACAGAGGCACTATGTATGGACGACCCGATGTATGATTTAACGATGGGGAACATAGAAGGTTCAGTACTTCCGGTAATGTCCGATTTTAGAAGTAGCATAAGTAATGCCGTAGAGACTAGAGCGCAGGTTCAGAAGCAAGCTCAGGCTTATAGAAAATTAAAGGTTCCTACAGCAGTAGGAGACATATCTAAAGCGGAGTTTATCGAAGCACAAACTCAAGACGAGTCATTAGGTCCTTGTAAGGTGAAGGCCAAGGATGGTGTAGTGAAGAAGTGTAAAGGGTCCGGTAGTTGTAAGTTTGTACATAAGAATAGGTTATTGTACAGAGAATTTGAAGATAGTGGTAGTAGACAGTTTCACCAATTAGTGGTACCTACCCAGTATAGAACGACAGTGCTTAAGGTAGCTCATGAGTCGATTATGGGAGGTCATTTAGGCGTAAAGAAAACGTCAGATAGAGTATTGGCAGAATTTTATTGGCCAGGCGTTAGTGGAGATGTAACTAGGTATTGTAGGTCCTGCGATGTATGCCAAAGGACAGTACCAAAAGGTCGAGTGACCAAAGTACATTTAGGTCAGATGCCACTGATAGATACACCATTTAAGCGGGTAGCCGTAGACATAGTTGGACCAATTTTTCCAGTGTCGGATAGGAAAAATAGGTACATTTTAACCATGGTAGACTATGCAACTAGGTATCCGGAGGCAGTAGCATTGCCCTCAATTGAAACTGAGAGAGTAGCTGAGGCATTAGTTGATATGTTCAGTAGGCTAGGTGTACCAGAGGAAATGCTGACTGATTGTGGGTCACAGTTTACGTCAGAACTTATGGCTGAAGTAAGCAGGTTATTGTCTTTGCGTCAAATCATGACAACACCATATCACCCTATGTGTAACGGGTTAGTCGAACGATTTAACGGGACGTTAAAGCAAATGTTACGGCGTATGTGTACCGAGAGACCCAAAGATTGGGACAAGTATCTCAATGCTTTATTGTTTGCATTTAGAGAGGTTCCACAAGAGAGTTTAGGATTTTCTCCGTTTGAGTTATTGTACGGTAGGTCAGTTAGAGGTCCCATGAGGATTCTTAGAGAGATGTGGGCAGGTGAAGTAGATAGTGATGAGGTTAAGACTACATATCAGTATGTTTTAGATCTGAAGGAGAAACTAGAGGAGACTTGTAAGATAGCTCAAAGTCAGTTAGTTAAGGCAAGTACCAAGTACAAACGGTACTATGACCAGAAAGCTAGAGCTAGGAAGTTTAAGATAGATGACCAGGTGTTACTGTTACTCCCGACCGACAATAACAAGTTGTTATTACAATGGAAAGGTCCGTTTTACGTTAGAGGGATAGTGAACACTATGGATTACCGTATCGAGATAAACGGAAAGTTAAAGACCTTTCATGCGAATATGCTGAAAGAGTATATAAGTAGAACCGATAATGTGCAACAAGGGGTGTTAACCGTAGTTAATGTTGCAGTTATTGAGGCTAGTGAGGAAGACAGTAGTGAGGACACTAGTCCCATGTATTTTCCCACTAGTGTAGGTAGGGAGAGAGCAGCCGATGTAGACATATCGGGCATGCTTAGTGTAGCAGAGAAACGAGAGGTAAGTCGTTTAGACTCTGAGTGTAGTACTGTTCGGTCCGATAAGTCGAGACCAACAGATGTAGTGCAGTGTAGCTTTAAGCACACGTTAGCAAATCCGATTAGGGAATCGAGAGACCCTACTCCATTTCGCAAACAGTATACTGGTAATGCGATGGATGCAATGTGTAAGGTTGGAGTTCTTGTAGTGACAGGAAGTAGTGTTATTAGTAACCGTAAAGTCGGTGTAATAGATCGTGGAAAGCACAATATTGGGGCAGACTATTTAAGTCGCCGCACATAATGACCGGTTTAATACAATAGTGTATTGCAGTGTATTGTACAATAGTAGTATATGTTACGACAGGGTAGTGTACAATTGTAGAATGGTGTTGAAATTGTAATTACATGTTATAGTTAGGTTATAACTGCAGTGGTAATAGTTAACATACTCAAGCGATTGAGCGATCAGCTTGTACGTGTTGTCGCTCGTTTGCTCAGAAGAATTAATAGTTTCTTAACGTGTAAATATTAATTATCATTTTGTTGAATTTTAAAAGTGTAGCACTTTCTTTAAGTGGGGAGATGTTGTCACAAAATGTCACGGGTAGAGCGTACTGGTCGCATATAGCTCTTGTATCGGTTACACCCAAAATCTATTGTTCGAGGTGAAACAATTTCACAATATTCATGATCTATTCATGTATCACGTAAAAGCGTGCACATTTTAAGTGGCCGCCAGAGAGGCCGTGTCATAAGTTTAGTTTTGTGCTAATGCATGTAAACGTATAGGTATATTTTCCTTAAACGGCAAAATTGTATAAGGGCCTCGCGTGTAGATTCAATACTGTAGATTTAGCCACGTTTGTCACGGACTGAACGGGGCAAATAATGATTTGGGCGTAATGTTTGCTATAAAACCCATTGTCTTCTAGCTTTCGCCGGGATAATCGATAGTACTTTGTTGGAACAGAGATTGGACGGCAAATTTCACAGGCAACATGTGGTTAGTAGTTTTATCAAACTTTTATCGTATATTTGTATTCAGTGGGCGGCGCCATCTTGTTTGGCGGTTACGACATCCGGTTAGCATTGATGTTTCTCAAACATAACTTTAGACTAGCATATGATTTTGAAGTTACTTTATTAGATGTAATTATTGTAATTGATCATTAATTGTAAAACAATATTAATTTGATAACAGTGGATATTAGGTGCATTAGTTAACGTTGGCGTATAACTCGGTGATTGTAATACACGATTGTCAACATTAGTTAACAATGAGATGAGTGACAAGAATAAATGCGTGCATGCATAACTCAGTGAGTGTAATATATGAGTAATTTGATCATGTTTATATTACATGTATTAGGGGCATTGATTAACAGCGACGTACATAGCGTATACATGGCGTTGTAGAATATGTATACATTGCTACTCATCATTAGTACAGCTTACATATATTGATTGAATAATGATTTGTTTGGGTAATGGTAATTATGCAAGATTGTTATGTTTGTCAACCGACATCTAAAACGTATGTATAATTACAGCCTAAGCCATCCAGGATATAAGCCATCCAGGGTTGGAGTAAGCCATCTAGGTTTGGATATCCAGGAGTGGAGCTAAGCTTCCACGACTAACGTTACAAGCGGTGGAGACGGTCCCCGTACCTGCGCAGCCAGGTTTTACTAACGACAACCCCCGGGACACAAGGTGGGCCCGTTACCAGTCCTCACTGGAGGAATATCATTCACAATCTCAGTGGAGATTAACTATCATTGCATCGCGTCATCAACCCTTACAGAAGGCATTTGATGACAATCATCCATTGAATTCGCGCATCATCATCTTCATGAGCTCTCGCGCATCACAGTTATCGCGCTAGATCAACATTGTTATAGCTTTAACAACACTTCAGTGTCTTAGACATTCAGTATTTATAACAATACTAAGAACGTCTTAAACGTTCAGGAGAACATTCTTTTCATAGTTCATTTGTGTATTCGCTTGTTTTTTTTAGATAATTGTATATATATTAAACATATTTTAAAAGTTGCATTAAACTTATGTAAATGCATTCACCGTCATTGATTCTTTCCTGAGTTAGCCCAACCACTAAGGTCATCCTGTGACAATCTCAGATAAAAAAAAATATATATCCAGCAGGTTTATGTAGTGTCAGATCAAAACCTGGTGTTGTCGACCTGAAAAAAATCGAAAATGCTATCCTGCGGCCCTTGGAATCGATGATATTCCAGGCCTGCCCAACAGATATTGATTTGGGACAGTTATAAACCCGCTGGAAATATTTTATTTCTTGAAAATATAGTTACCCCGTGTTATGATTAGGAGGGAAATGTGAACATTAATGTATGCAATTATTTTAGCTAATAAACAAATTATTCAAGAATCAAAGATAATTTGAATTGCATGGAGTGTAGGTAACTCAAACGTATGAACTGAATTACCTATTTATATACTCTTGATATAATAATGTGTTTTCTGTGTCTCATCCGTAAAGTATTGGATATAGCATATATACATATTTATAATTATTATTTATTATGTTTATTAATTGTCTTTGACAATTAACGCTGCTTACAGCCGCGAGTTTCGTTGCAACACTTGAGCGACTCAAGAACAATGATAGATTCGATAAAATCAAGCCTCTCCATTTCGCTTATAAAAAGGGTATGAAAGGAGAAAGGAGAATACTTTAATTCATCGATAATGTACAATAAAAATGTAACGTAGTCTCATTCGCAGTGTGATTATGTTATTCTAAGCATGTTTACTATGGAAGACTAGAAAAAGAAAACGATAAAAACTATGCCCGTACTATTTATGCAGTGTGTTTTACTCAGATAATATGTGTTGTTCAAGTAGTGTTTGTTTACGCAGATGTCATGTCTTGTAGTGTTTTAGTTATTATCAGTCTTTCTAGGAAGTGTAATGGCATTGGCCATAATGTTACCAGTGATGTACCGCAATTGTTGTGGCTGTTTTAAATCATGCCTTAATGGATGGTAACGTTTGATATTTGTCTCCAATCTTGTCTTGTCGTATACTTAATGGTTTGTTTTCTTGTTTCTCTGACTTCTTCTGCCAAGTCATTGAGAACTTGTAGTATACAACGCACAGAAAACCAGAAAGCTATTGCTCAGTGACTTGGCAGAAGTTAGAGCAACAAGAGAATAATCTAATAAGTGCACGACAAGGCAAGATCGGAGACACACATCAAACGTTACCGTCCTCTCAGGATTTAGGTAGACGTCATCATAGTGTCAACTATATGTGGAATGGCATTGGCCATAATGTTACCAGTGATGTACTGCAATTGTTGTGGCTGTTTTAAATCCTGTCTTGCCTAAATGGATGGTAACGTTTGATATGTGTCTCCAATCGTGTCTTGTCGTACACCTAATGGTTTGTTTTCTTGTTTCTCTGACTTCTTCTGCGAAGTCATTGAGAACTTTCATATAAAGCACAGACAACCACAAAGCTATTACACAGTGACTTGGCAGAAGTCAGAGCAACAAGAGAATGATCTAATAAGGGCACGTCAACGCAAGATCGGAGACAAACATCAAACGTTGCCGTCCTCTCAGGATTTAGGTAGATGTCATCATAGTGTCCACTATATGTCCAGTCATTGCAGAAACACTTACACAAATAATTTTGCCCCTGGTTTTTCCGAGACCGTATCCCGTTGTCATGTTTGTCTTGTCGTGTAGTTTGCTTCTTTATATCCTTGTAAACTGTGTTGGTTTGCTGTCTGTGAACGCTGTTCGTCATTTGTATCTTCCAAAATGACGGTGACGTTTGATGTTTGTCTGCAATCTTGTTTTGTCTTGCCCTCAATTGTTTATTCTCTTGTTGCTCTGGCTTCTGCCAAGTCATTGGGTACTTTCTTTGTGGCTTTCTAGGCTATTGTTTTTTTTGTATTTATATATACACGAGCATCTTTGTGTTTAACTTATGTTGCCTATTTATGCTGCCTTGTTGGTTAGAGAATGGCGGGGATTTCTTTATTTACAATTTTATTGGGATGACAGTAGGGTAAATGTGTGGATTGGAGCACACTAGAACCTGGTTTAAACCCTAGCGGCCTTTTTTGCCACTGACCGTTTCAATGCGATAGCCCTACTGTTAACCCTTTTTGTGTTTGTGACGTCATTTGCCTTTATTCTTTATTACTATTGCCATTTACGTTTGTCTTTTTGCGTGTTTTTGGGTTTAATGTGTTCTGTGAAATCTGCATTTCCTGTTCGACTTTCATCTTTAATAAGTGTGTTTGTAAGGAGCACCTCAGGAAGTAGACGTTTTACTAATTGGGTCTTACACAAATTCAATTCAATACGTTACTTGTGACATAAGGCTCCTTTGTTGCTAATAACTGCATTGTCTTTAAGCTTTGTAAATGCAGAAATAAAACAATGAAACATCTTCTTCCTGACGAATTTAATTGGCACTTTGCACGATAGTTCTTGAATTCATAGACAGATAGTGTATCTTCCAGTCATTTTTAAAATAAATCTAGTATTCAAAGCAGCAATATTTTGCAAAATAACGTGCCGCTATACAATTTAATAACCAGTAACCAGTCATGGAAGAGTACAGTGAGAGAGTGATTAGTTTTTCTCCAATTTTGCCATTGATCACAGGATGTACATTATATATCTATGTCCGTTTGGATATTCATTCGTTGATCAGATGGATAGCGCCGTTTTGAAATGGATATCATGACGGCTTGGTGATCCACGATCAGAGTACAGCCTGAATAATATCGCAATACTTTAAACATTTAAAGTACACCAGTTACATTTTATTTCATATATTTTAAATAGATTGTACAATTTTGAAAAGAAATCATATCAAACTCATCATTTTAAAGTCCGAATTAAAAATCTGAACAAATTATGGTGAAACATAAATGTTTTATTAGGATTTAAAACGGGATACTTGTAAGCGGCATCTAGTGTTTGTTTGTTTTGTTGGTTTGAATAGTGTTTTACGTCATTTTAACACATGTTGACCATAAATGACGGTCGATGTGTTGAGGCAGAGGCAAACCACCCAATTTTTCCTGTGTAGAATCAGTACTGTATATCAACCTCATTCGTAAAAATCGACACTTTCTTAAGTGGGATTCGAATCTGCAGCGGTGAGAGGCGAGATTGTTATAGACGCAGTATATAGTAAATATCCTGGCCGCGGAAACGGTATATTTACCTGAACAATCATTCGAATGAGATTTAAAGCCGAAGTTATCACATAAAAACAAATACACTATATTAACGCTCAAGCACGTGTCCGAACCCTACCGTGCCTTAACAAACGGCATGACCATAAAGTGTCAGAACAGACACATATGCACGTACGAACACACAAGCACGCACGCACGCGCGTGCACACACACACACACGTACACACACGAAAACCCTCACCAGACAGTCTGTTACATGTAAATGCCAAAGAAAATTATCTTTGTCGGTAAAAGAAATTACATCGTATGAAAACCTTATCTGCTTATCTGCCTTATCTGCCAGAGGAATATAATGCAGCTCAGACTCCAACGATAGACAAATTATAGAAAAAATATATGTAGAAATCCTGTCTGATATCACCTCTAGGCAAGGTTATCTGATAATGTATATACCTTTGCCATCGGACTCGAAGGATGGCATTTTTCTTTGAGGAGCTTGGACCTAAAACACTGGAATTCCTAATGGTAAATTTAAATTCGTTAGTTTTGAACATTGCTTGAAAAATAAATCGTTTACGGCAAAATTGCTATTTAATAAGGCTTTCACCTGTGAATGCCTTTTTGCAGGGACAACATAACATTAAATAATCCTCAAACTTCAGTTTGCATTAACATTTGTGAAGAAAACACATTACAATATTTTGTTTTTTTTATAAAATAGAATATCTATATTTTTTGACATTTGGATGGAGAAGAATTGTGCGATGAACCCTAACTGCAACCACTTTCGGATGTGATACTTGTATGTTTCAACTGCTTTCTAAAAGGAAATGTTGTATTATTTACCACTTATTTACCACTTAAAATGTGTACTGATGCAACAAATTTTTGTTAGAGATTATATCCTGGCGGGAAATTTTGTAATTACACTGTCCAGTTTAATTGGGATGTCAAAGGGATAGCGTGAAGTTGTATGCACCTAGAGTCAAGTTTAAATCCCCTATCCCCAACCAGCGGCCTTTTTGTTCCACTGACCGTTTTAAGGCGATACTCCTACCCCTTTTTGTGATTGTTGTGTTAAGGCGGTACCCCTGGTGTTTGTGATTGTTGTGTTAAGGCGGTACCCCTGGTGTTTGTGATTGTTGTGTTAAGGCGGTACATCTAGTGTTTGTAATTGTTGTGTTAAGGCGGTACCCCTAGTGTTTCGTGAGTGTAGTGTCAAGGCGGTACCCCTAGTGTTTGTGATTGTTGTGTTAAGGCGGTACCCCTAGTGTTTCGTGAGTGATGTGTCAAGGCTGTACCCCTAGTGTTTTTGATTGTTGTGTTAGGACGGTTCCCCTAGTTTTTGTGGTTGTTGTGTTAAGGCGGTACCCCTAGTGTTTGTGGTTGTTGTGTTAAGGCGGTACCCCTAGTGTTTGTGGTTGTTGTGTTAAGGCGGTACCCCTAGTGTTTGTGGTTGTTGCGTTAAGACGGTTCCCCTAGTGTTTGTGGTTTTTGTGTTAAGGTGGTACCCCTAGTGTTTGTGGTTGTTGTGTTAAGACGGTACCTCTAGTGTTTGTGGTTGTTGTGTTAAGGCGGTACCCCTTATGTTTTGTGATTGTTGTGTTAAGTCGGTACCCCTAGTGTTTCTGATGTTGTGTTAAGGCGGTACCCCTAGTGTTTCGTGAGTATTGTGTCAAGGCGGTACCTCTAGTGTTTTTGATTGTTGTGTTAAGGCGGGTACCCTAGTGTTTTGTGATTATTGTGTAAAGTCGGTACCCCTAGTGTTTGTGATTGTTGTGTTAAGGCGGTACCCCTAGTGTTTCGTGAGTGTTTTGTCAAGGCGGTACCCCTAGTATTTTTGGTTGTTGTGTTAAGGCGGTACCCCTAGTGTTTGTGATTGTTGTGTTAAGGCGGTACCGCTAGTGTTTGTGGTTGTTGTGTTAAGGCGGTACCCCTACTGTTTGTGGTTGTGGTGTTAAGGCGGTACCCCTAGTGTTTGTGGTTGTTGTGTTAAGGCGGTACCCCTAGTGTTTGTGGTTGTTGTGTTAAGGCGATACCCCTAGTGTTTGTGTTATTGTTGTGTTAAGACGGTACCCCTAGTGTTTGTGATTATTGTGTTAAGGCGGTATCCTTAGTGTTTCGTGATTTTTGTGTCAAGGCGGTACCCCTAGTGTTTGTGGTTATTGTGTTAAGGCGGTACCCATAGTGTTTGTGATTGTTGTGTTAAGGCGGTACCCCTAGTGTTTGTGGTAGTTGCGTTAAGACGGTTCCCCTAGTGTTTGTGGTTGCTGTGTTAAGGCGGTACCCCTAGTGTTTGTGGTTGTTGTGTTAAGACGGAACCTCTAGTGTTTGTGGTTGATGTGTTAATGCGGTACCCCTAATGTTTGTGGTTGTTGTGTTAAGGCGGTACCCCTAGTGTTTGTGGTTGTTGTGTTAAGGCGGTACCCCTAGTGTTTGTGGTTGTTGTGTTAAGACGGTACCCCTAGTGTTTGTGATTAATGTGTTAAGGCGGTACCCCTAGTGTTTGTGGTTGTTGTGTTAAGACGGTACCCCTAGTGTTTGTGGTTGATGTGTTAATGCAATACCCCTTATGTTTGTCGTTGTTGTGTTAAGGCGGTACCCCTAATGTTTTGTGATTGTTGTGTTAAGTCGGTACCCCTAGTGTTTCTGATGTTGTGTTAAGGCGGTACCCCTAGTGTTTCGTGATTTTTGTGTCAAGGCGGTACTTCTAGTGTTTATGGTCGTTGTGTTAAGACGGTACCCCTAGTGTTTGTGATTAATGTGTTAAGGCGGTACCCCTAGTGTTTGTGGTTGTTGTGTTAAGACGGTACCCCTAGTGTTTGTGGTTGTTGTGTTAAGGCGGTAACCCTAGTGTTTGTGGTTGTTGTGTTAGGGCGGTACCCCTAGTGTTTGTGTTATTGTTGTGTTAAGACGGTACCCCTAGTGTTTGTGATTGTTGTGTTAAGGCGGTACCCTTAGTGTTTCGTGATTTTTGTGTCAAGGCGGTACCCCTAGTGTTTGTGGTTGTTGTGTTAAGGCGGTACCCCTAGTGTTTGTGATTGTTGTGTTAAGGCGGTACCCCTAGTGTTTGTGGTAGTTGCGTTAAGACGGTTCCCCTAGTGTTTGTGGTTGTTGTGTTAAGGCGGTACCCCTAGTGTTTGTGGTTGTTGTGTTCAGACGGTACCTCTAGTGTTTGTGGTTGATGTGTTAAGGCGGTACCCCTAATGTTTGTGGTTGTTGTGTTAAGGCGGTACCCCTAGTGTTTGTGGTTGTTGTGTTAAGGCGGTACCCCTAGTGTTTGTGGTTGTTGTGTTAAGACGGTACCCCTAGTGTTTGTGATTAATGTGTTAAGGCGGTACCCCTAGTGTTTGTGGTTGTTGTGTTAAGACGGTACTCCTAGTGTTTGTGGTTGATGTGTTAAGGCGGTACCCCTAATGTTTGTGGTTGTTGTGTTAAGGCGGTACCCCTAATGTTTTGTGATTGTTGTGTTAAGTCGGTAACCCTAGTGTTTCTGATGTTGTGTTCAGGCGGTACCCCTAGTGTTTCGTGATTTTTGTGTCAAGGCGGTACTTCTAGTGTTTGTGGTCGTTGTGTTAAGACGGTATCCCTAGTGTTGGTGGTTGTTGTGTTAAGGCGGTACCCCTAGTGTTTCGTGATTGTTGTGTCTAGGCGGTACCCCTAGTGTTTGTGATTGTTGTGTTAAGGCGGTTTCCCTAGTGTTTGTGGTTGTTGTGTTAAGACGGTACCCCTAGTGGTTGTGGTTGTTGTGTTAAGGCGGTACCCCTAGTGTTTGCTTGTGGTTGTTGTGTTAGGCGGAATCACTAGAGTTTGTGGTTGTTGCGTTATGGCGGTACCCCTGGTGTTTGTGGTTGTTGTGTTAAGGCGGTACCCCTAGTGTTTGTTGTTGTTGTGTTAAGACGGTACCCTTAGTGTTTGTGGTTGTTGTGTTAAGACGGTACCCTTAGGGTTTGTGGTTCTTGTGTTAAGGCGGTACCCCTAGTGTTTGTGGTTGTTGTGTTAAGACGGTACCCGTAGTGTTTGTGGTTGTTGTGTTAAGGAGGTACCCCTAGTGTTTGTGGTTATTGTGTTCAGACGGTACCCCTAGTGTTTGTGGTTGTTGTGTTAAGGCGGTACCCTAGTGTTTGTGGTTGTTGTGTTAAGGCGGTACCCCTAGTGTTTGTGGTTATTGTGTTAAGGCGGTACCCCTAGTGTTTGTGGTTGTTGTGTTAAGGCGGTACCCCTAGTGTTTGTGGTTGTTGTGTTAAGGCGGTACCCCTAGTGTTTGTGGTTATTGTGTCAAGGCGGTACCCCTAGTGTTTGTGGTTATTGTGTTAAGGTGGTACCCCTAGTGTTTGTGGTTGTTGTGTTAAGGCGGTATCCGTAGTGTTTGTGGTTGTTGTGTTAAGGCGGTACCCCAGTGTTTGTGCTTATTGTGTTAAGGCGGTACACCTAGTGTTAGTGGTTGTTGTGTTAAGGCGGTACCCCTAGTGTTTGTGGTTGTTGTGTTAAGGTGGTACCCTAGTGTTTGGGGTTGCTGTGTTAAGACGCTACCCCTAGTGTGTGTGGTTGTTGTGTTAAGGCGGTACCCCTAGTTTGTGTGGTTGTTGTGTTAAGGCGGTACCCCTTGTGTTTGTGGTTGTTGTGTTAAGACGTTACCCCTAGTGTTTGTGGTTGTTGTGGTCCCGTGTAATTGAATATATTCACCGACCATTTGAATGGACCAAAAATAATTATATTGAATACGAAGCATGTGAAACGCTTCTCCTCTCTATGGCGTTTCTTAAAATAACATGTAAAGAACTAATAATACTGTGTTTGTACTTTGTAAGTTCAAATCCACGTTTTATTTATGAATGTAGGTTGCAAGCGCATTTTCGCATGATTTTGTTAATCGTGTTGCATCAATTGCTATTGCATTATAAACAGCTTCACGTTTCATTTATCAGTCATTTTGACCCCTAATGCACCTTTTCAGAAGTATCTGCAACGCATTCCATCTTCCGTATGTGCTAGGAACCAAAGTTATGTAACTCGTGACGTTAAGGATTGGTGCGAATCCGTGAACTCTTAAAAATACAGGTTTTTAAATCAAACATGAAATTTAGCTTTCACAGAACAATATTAAAGACTGGAGCGAATCAGTGAATTTTAAAAATATTCAGGTCGAACAGAATAAGTAGCTTTCACCGAACACTGTTAACCAAAGTTGGTGTATAAGTCGAACAGGAAATGTAGCTTTTACCGAACACAGTCAACCAAAGTAGGTATTCAAGTCGAACAGGATATGTAGCTTTTACCGAACACAGTCAACCAAAGTAGGTATATAAGTCGTACAGGATATGTAGCTTACACTGAACACAGTCAACCAAAGTTGGTATATAAGTCGAACAGGAAATGTAGCTTTTACCGAACACAGTCAACCAAAGTAGGCATATAAATACTCAAAAGGGGATCCCTTGGAAGCAACAAATACCAACAAGAGATAAAAGTGGCAGACTCGGTTTTATTGAGTCTGGTCATGAGAGGTAAATGTAACGTGCAACACCCCTCACGCCTCCTAGTACCGGCTTAAGCGATATTCTACTTTAAAGAATGGGCTTGATGATCCCAAAGGACCAGTAAGTAATAACATAACTAATTTGTATTCGTGACATCTTTTTACGGCCGCCAAACAACACTAAACAATTGTCAATAAATATTGACCATGGTATCCCTTGCAAACAACAAGTAGCAGACTTGGTTTTATTGTGTCTGTTAATGACAGGTAATGTAAAGTTCAAAGTATCAGTCGAACAGGAAATGTTGCTTTCACAGAACACAGTTTGCCAAAAATAAAACTCTTCTTAAAAAAACTCGCTTTTATCTGTTTTCAGGTGGTTTTTTTGAATATATTATGGAACTTAATAGAAAAAGGATTTTAAAACAGTGTTATTATCGGTTGATTTATTGGAAACTGTTAGGCTGTGCTTCTATTTTTGATGAACCAACGTCTTCGTAAAAATCAATCCATTTTACGAGTTTCATGTTAAACGATATGCGGCTGATGCAATTAATCATGATCGACTCCATCGATCTCTTTCAATCCTGTTGGACACGTATCATGTATCGTTAACTTCATATAAACTAGTTTATCGTCATCATTTTCTTGACAAGATTGCCAATCAACAGAGGATTGGCTTCATTGACTTATCGTGCTTCATTGACTTATCGTCAACTTTTGTTCACCGTGTTATTTAAGAAATCGAACTCGACCCATTACGTGGTCCTAGTATTAACTTGTATACCCCATCCAACCCCTTCTCCGAGAAGCGAAAACGGGGTTGGCTGGGGTATGAGAAAAAACACTTAATTTCGGCTTAAAAGGTTTGCATATTATAAAATGAAAATATTTAATAGGTGATTTTAAACAGGTCATTGCATTTTTTCAGTAAACATGTTTCATTGTCAAATAAATCGTTATACAATCTTTCTAATATAAGCTTTCCCATCGCTTAATGGAATTAAGGTAGGACCACGTAATACGAATTGCATCCATCATTGCTGATAGAAGAGTAGTAATGTATGATTATATGGATTTATTGAAGCAAATTGTTTACTAGGACTAGTAGACAGCTTTTTCGTTAGTATAATTTAGGTATTACCTAATTGAAAGGTGCATTGAATGAGAAACTCGTTAAATGTTTGCTTTTCACTTTTCCGGTCTTTTGTTTACAGTTTCTGTGCGATTTTGTCGAAGATTGCGGAAAAAAACTAAACTGATCAGGTGTTTCCACAATTATTTACAGTTTGTAAAATAAATGTAGAAAAACAGATAAACTTGCACACTTGATAAACATAATAATCGATTGGTAATTATACGGATGTTTACGTCAACACACGTGGTATGAAAGGAACTAACCCCTTTAACGGCAAAATTACACTGCAGAAACGTTTATTAAAACTCTTTCCAGGTGTTCAGGTCATATAATAATGTATATGTAACAAATCAAAGCAGTTTTTTTTCCAAATAAGATTAGTTTTTATGCGATGGCGAGTTGTCCGTCGTCCGTCGTCGTCGTCCGTCATCCGTTAACGTTTGCATTGTGAACACGATATGGCATTCTTAATCGGATCATTCCCAAACTTTGCCGGTGTCTTTATATCAATGAAATCTCGGGCAATATTGAAAACCAGCAAGATCGGATTAGTTTCACGGGAGTTATGGCCCTTGATGTGCTGAAAAATACCATATTCTGTCTTGTGAACACTCTAGCCCTTCATTTTGTATGCGATCTTAACCAATCTTGGCCAACGTTTTTATATCAATAAGAGTTTGGATGAGTTCGAAAACAAGTCGGATCGAAAGAGGAAAATATGGTGGCTAACTGTAAATGGGTCCACTACCAAACATGCAGTGCGTTGCAAAATGATAGGGTCATAACCTTTTTTGATAAACCTTTTAACAAGTTTAACAAAGCTATACACATACACCTTTATCTGTAATTGTTTTAGAGTATATGTTACAATATACTACTCAGAGTATAAATAGCATCCAGCATAACATATTAGTCGATAAAAACCGGTTCAGATTAAACACCAGAACACAGGTGAACCGTTGAAACGTCATTTTAAACGTCAGATGCAAAACAACAATGTAATGTAATGCGATATTGTAAGCGACGCTACGTTCCAGCAACATATTTAAATAACTTAAAGATAAAGCTGTATATTCGTCTCGTTGATGTTAAGAGATGGGCATAAATAGAAAGTTGTAAGAATTTCTTCGTATTTTGTTCAATCTGTCGACACATTGTATATCTTGATACAGAACAATAATCCATCTCAGATAAAAAACAACAATATATATCCACAGGTTTATGTAGTGCCAGATCAAAACCTGGTGCTGTCGACCTGAAACAAATCGAAACCGCTGGCCTGCGGCCTTGGTATCGATGATATTTCAGGTCTGCCCATCAGGTATTAATGATTTTAAACCCGCTTAAAATATTTTATTTCTTGAAAATATAGTTACTCTGTGCTATGATTAGGAGGGAAATGTGAACAATAATGTATGCAACTACGTATTTTAACTAGTAAACAAAGTATTCAAGAATCGAAGATAATTTGAATTGCATGTACTGTAGGTATCTCAAACGTATGAACTGAGTTACCTATTTATATACTCTTGATATAATAATGTGTTTTCTGTGTCTCACCCGCCAAGTATTGGATATAGCATACATACATTGTAATTATTGTTTATTATGTTTATTAATTGTCTTGATGACAATTAACGCTGCTTACAGCTGCGAGTTTCGTTGCAACACTTGAGCGACTCAAGTACAATGACAGATTCGATAAAATCAAACCTCTCCATTTCGCTTATAAAACGTGTATGAAAGGAGAAAGGATAATACCTTAATTGATCGTTAATGTACAATTAAGATGTAACGTAGTCTCTTTCGTAATGTGATTATGTTATTCTAAGCATGTTTACTATGGAAATATGGATTACAAAATCGAACAGTAGCATTCAAAGACGACAGTCAACCACAACCACAAACACACACAGAAACAAAGAACAACATTACAAAAGACATGTACACTTTTCAGGATGTAGGTTTGTGGTGATACTCATACTCGCGTTCTTTTTTTTATTTCCACCAAGTGTCAGTTTATTGTCTTAAACGACAATTAAACCAAAACGAGTCTGTATACTCACAGATAACTTTCCCATTTAAGATACCAGCATCAGCCAAGTATAGGCCTAAAATTCATTCTTAATCGCAAAACATTAGAACACATATACATTTCCTTAATAAGACCGTTATTAGAATATGGTGATGTTGTCTGGTGCAACTGCACTCAAGAACAACGTAATTCCATTGAAGCCATTCAAATCGAAGCAGCACGAATCGTTACTGGCGCGACAAAACTGTGTAGTATAGCTAAATTGTATGACGAAACAAAATGGGAAA
This sequence comes from Cyrtodaria siliqua, assembly GCA_037043455.1. NCBI lineage: Eukaryota > Metazoa > Mollusca > Bivalvia > Adapedonta > Hiatellidae > Cyrtodaria > Cyrtodaria siliqua. Next base: position 163,151 of record JAWPHD010001726.1, on the reverse strand, counting down.
CTCTTGATACTCGATGCAAAAAACACAAACTTATTCTATTTTACAAAATGAAAAATAATCTTACCCCAAACTTCCTGTCAGAACTTGTTCCCCTCGACGTCAATGATCGTTCAACTTATAATTTAAGAAATAGTCAGAATACGTAAATCATGCACGCAAAAACGAGTCTCTATAGAGACTCATTCTTACCTTCTGTTATCCGTGACTGGAATAAATTGCCCCAAAGTGTAAGAGACTGTGAAACACTAATCAGCTTTAAAACCTGTCTTGAGGTCAGAGACAAACCACCTTCTTATTTTCTCACTGGAGACAGAAAAACTCAAATCCCACATACACGACTTAGATTAGAATGCAGCGCGCTTAATGAACATCTTTTTAAGAAATCAATAATAGACCGTCCTTTATGTACATGTGGCACGCCAGAAACAACAAATCATTTCCTACTAGTATGTCGAAACTTCGCGGAACAAAGACGAACGCACCTATCAAACTTACCATGTCCACGGTCTCAGCACAATCTCCTTTTTGGTTCTTTAGAACTTTCGTATCAATTAAACGCCGATTTATTTAAGAGTGTACAGAACTATATAATTTCCACACGCAGATTTGCATCCTAATTCTAAAATAAGAGGCCAGTCAGTGCAGCAGGGGCTGTTGGGGTACACCGGTGTTGATTGTATGCGCATGTATTTTCATGAGTTTTTCTTGTTCTCTTTTTCTTACCATTTATTTTCTCCTCGTTTTCCTCGTAACAACTTTCTTAAAATAGCAGAATATGTAGCTCCTTAACGTTCTCATTTTGGTGCTCAGCTATACGTACTCAGCTACCATTCTGATTCCTTATCCTTGATTATTTATTCTGCTTTATTTTCTTACTTTTCATGATTAAAATATGTACGTTACTTAGCCATCAAAATGGCTAAGTTACTTAGCCACTCAAAATGTGACTTCTCTGAAAGGAGATGAATTTATATAAGCTTTGATAAGCTTGTTTTCAGATCCTTACTATTATAATGTGTATATAATATATGTGAACATTATGAAATAAATATTGTTTAAACCAAATGAATACAAGGTCAAATACGACATCACAAACACAAAAAGAGGGTTGACAATAGGGCTACCGCCTTAGAACGGTCAGTGGCAAAAAAGGCCGCTGGGGGTTTAAACCAGTCTCTAGTGTGCACCACTCACACTTACGCTACTGTCATCCCAATTTAACGGGACAGTGTAAATAAAGAAATCCCCATCATGAAATATTCCCTAACCAACAAGGCAGCATTAATAGGCAATATAAGTAAAACATGGAAGACTAGAAAAAGAAAACGGTAAAAACTATGCCCGTACTATTTATGCAACGTGTTTTACTCAGATAATATGTGTTTGTTCAAATAGTGTTTGTTTACGTAGATGTCATGTAGTGGTTTAGTTATTATCTGTTCAGACAACAACACTCGAATTCTATTCTGTGTACGGCATACCTATACTATTACCAAACCAGCGATAACACAACATAGTAGTTTCAATTTTCCTTTTCTAAAAAGAAGTGTTATGGCATTGGCCATAATGTTGACGGTGGTGTACCGCAATTGTTGTGGCTATTTTAAATATTGTCTTGTCTAAATGGATGGTAACGTTTGGTTCGTGCCCTCAATAGTCTATTCTCTTGTTGCTCTGGCTTCTGCCAAGTCATTGAGTACCTTCCTTGTGGCTTTCTAGGCTATTGTTTCTTTGTATTTAGTTATCCACGAGCATTTGTGTGTTATAATTATATTGCGTGTTAATGCTGGCTTGTTGGTTAGGGAATTAAGGATTTCTTTATTTACAATGTCCCGTTTTATCGGGATGGCAGTAGGGAAAGTGTGAGGTTTGGTGCACCCTGGAACCTGGTCTAAACCCCAGAGGCCTTTTTTGACACTGACCGTTCCAAGGCGGTAGCCCTACTGTCAATCCCTTTTGAGTTTGTGACGTCATTTGCCTTAATTTACTTACCGCAATTCATGTTTGTCTTTTCGCGCGTTTTGGGGTTTACTGTGTTCTGTGAAAGCTGCATTTCCTGTTCGACTTTTATACTTATTTTTCTTATTTTAATTGCAACAACTCATATGCGTGTACGACAACCAAAACGTCATCTTTAATAAGTGTGTTTGTAAGGAGCACCTCAGGAAGTAGACGTTTTACTAATAGGGTCTGACACAAATTCAATTCAATGCGTTATTTGTGACAAACGGCTCCTTTGTTGCTAATAACTGCATTGTCTGTAAGCTTTGTAAATGCAGAAATAAAACAATGAAGCATCTTCTTCCTGACGAATTTAATTGGCACTTTGCACGATAGTTCTTGAATTCATAGACAGATAGTGTATCTTCCAATCATTATTAAAATAAATCTAGTATTTAAAGCAGCAATATTTTGCAAAATAACGTGCCGCTATACAGTTTAATAACCAGTAACCAATCATTGCACAATACAATGAGAGAGTGATTATTCTTTCTCCAATTTTGCCATTGATCACAGCATGTACATTCTATATATATGTCCGTTTGGATATTCATTCATTGATCAGATGTGTAGCGCCGTTTTGAAATGGATATCATGACGGCTTGGTGATCCACGATCCGGGTACAGCCTGATTCAAATAAGAATCAAATATGGCAATACTTAAACATTTAAAAGTACACCAGTTACATTTTATTTCATATCTTTTCAATAGATTGTACAATTTTGAAAAGAAATCTTATGAAACTCATTAATATATTTTTAACAGAATTGAAAATACGTTCAGTCATCATTTTAAAGAGGGAGTTCAAAATCTGAGCAAATTATGGTGAAAAATAAATGTTTTATTAGCATTTAAAACGGGGGTACTTATAAGCGGCACCTAGTGTTTGTTCGTTTTGTTTGTTTTTACGTCATTTTAACACATGTTGGCCATACATGACGGTCGATCTTTTGAGGCAAAGGCGGACCACCCCATTTTTCCTGTGTAGAACCAGTACTGTATACCTCCCGCCAAGAAGAATCGAATCTTTCTCAAGTGTGATTCCAATCTGTAGCGGTGAGAGGCGAAAATGTTTTAGACGCAGGTTCTTTACTCTCCTGGGCACGGAAACGCTATATTTACCTAAACAATCATTAGAATGATATTTAAAGCCGAGGTTATCACATAAAAGTAAATAGACTATAATAACGTGTCCGAACTCTACCGTGCCTTAACAAATGGCATGCCATAACGTGTCAAAACAGACACATATGCACGCACGAACACACAAGCACACACGTACGGACGCGCGTGCACACACACACACACACACACGCACGCACGCACGCACACACACACACATGAAAACCTTCACCAGACAGTCTGTTAGATGTAAATGCCAAAGAAAATTATCTTTGTCGGTAAAACAAATTCCATTGTATGAAAGCCTTATCTGCCATAAGAATATAGTGCAGCTCAGACTCCGACGATAGACATGTTATAGTAGAAGAAATATACGTAGAAATCCTGTCTGAAATTACCTCTAGGCAGGGTTATCTGATATTGTATATACCTTGCCATCGGACTCGGAAGGACGGCATTATTTTTTTCTTTGAGTAGCTAGGACCTAAAACATTGGAATTTCTAGTGGTAAATTTAAATTCGTTAGTTTTGAACATTGCTTGAGAAATAAATCGTTTATGGCCATATTTGATAAGGCTTTCACATGTGAACGCCTTTTTGCAGGGACAACCGAACATTAAATAATCCTCAAACAATTTCAGTTTGCCTTAACATTTACGCCATTTTATTTTTTTATAAAATATATAGAATACCTATTTATTTTTTTGACATTTTGCTGGAGAAGAATTGTGCGTTGAACCCTAACTGTAACCACATTCGGATGTGATGTTTCAACTGCTTTTAAAAAGAAATGTTGTATTATTTACCACTTAATCAGCACTAAACATGTGTACTGATACAATATATGTTTTGTTAGAGATTATGTCCTGGCGGGGAATTTTGTATTTAAGCTGTCCCGTTTAATTGGGATGGCACAGAGATAGCGTGAGTTTGAGTGCACCCTAGAGTCCGGTTTAAATCCCCTAACCCCAACCAGCGGCGTTTTCGTCCGCGGACCGTTTGAAGGCGGTACCCCTAGTGTTTATGATTGTTGTTTTACGTACCTTACTTCTATTCTAGTTGTTATTGTTGTTTGGTCTGAACGTGGGTTTTGGTTGACTGTGTTCAGGGAATGCTACATTTACAGTTTGATTTGTTTGTTTGTATGGTGTTTTACGTTATTTTCAACACATGTAAGGCTATATATTACTGTCGATTTGTTTTGTGGTGGAGGCAGACCACCCACTTTCCCTGGGTAGAACCAGTACTGTACACCTCACGCCATCCGAAGGAATCAACACTTCCTCACTTACGAGTCGAGTTTCCAGTGGGAGTGAACCCGCAGTGGTGATAGGCGAGAAGGTTTACAACGCAACGTGGTTAACCCTCTGCCAATTTCCTGTTTGACAATAATGTTATACTTTATTGTATGTAGGTTTACGTATCTACGGTGCCATTGCGTCTGGTTGCTGTGATTTTTATAGGATCATTTTTCTAATTTGAGTAAATATGTCCCTGAAAAGTTAAAAAAACTCTTTTTCAGTAACAAGCGCCACAAAAAATTACAATGCGGTTATGACGTAGGTGTGTTTTTGGAAAAAAATACGCTTGGCGTAGGTAAAGCTATGCATTATTATCACGTGTCGTTACACGTCGCAATAACCGTATTTCAGACTGTTTATACACGCGATAAAAGCGCAAACTGCAATGATAGAACTATGTGTTTTATTTTCAGTAAAAACAGCAGGGGGCAGTTTTAATTTGTTATTTAGACACATATGTCGTGCCAGTAAACACATATAAATAGTGTCTGTCAACAATATCTTTATTATTCGACACAAGTATTTCAAACAACTGTCTGTTTATTTTTTTTCTTCATCTTGTATATTATCTGAAGAGAGGCCAATCATCAGTCATGATATACTGTGATTTCTTTACCAGATACAGAATGTTTATAGCATTACAAATGCAATATATCAGTTTTTAATGCAATAGAGTCACTGTTGTGGAATCGGTATACAGCGAGAACATGGTAGTTCATTAAAATCAGATCGCTATCATACAGGACTATATTCGTATCATATAAGCGCTATCGTTCGTAAAACAGCTATTGATGTAGATGCTAAGTTTTAGTACGGTGATCCCATCAACTTCATAGCGTACAGTAACAAAAATGCAGATAGTATGTTGCTGCTTTAGTTTAGGTAATATACATTTTCTTTGCACATGTATATTAATATGATTTTCATATCACCCATACAGCTTGGTAATTGTTTATTACAAATGTAATACTTGATGATTTATACATAGTTTCTACAAATTATGACAATGAAATGGAATAACTAGATACAAATAACACAATTTACGAAACTGAAAATATAATAATGATTATCGGATGTTACTTTTTAATTCCAAGTATAACGTTTGTGTTTGAAATTGTCGGAGGTTCATGATAAGCCACACAAAATAAACACCGTCAAAGTAGATATAAAAATTTAACAGGAAAAGTAGCATTCAAGGACGACAGTCAAACACAAACACACACAGGAACAAAGAACGACTTTTTACTTGTGATACGCAGGCTTCATAACGCTGCTCGCAACTAAATTCCATTTTGTTTATTCCGCTCTTCGGGGCATTTAATTTTATTAGATACTGGGACCATACGCCGTACGACATGGGAAGCAAATAACTCCATGTCCACCGCCGAATGCATGCCATCTTCGGATGGTTAAAATTGTGTACTATTGATTTTATGAATACTGAGTTCTGCTCAACCCGGGGATAGAAGGGGTAAGCGGTAGCTAGCATATTTCACTACCGCTCACGAACAGTCTCAATCAAACCGAGACTGCAATATTTCGTATGTGTCGTGCTCGGCCGTTTCCAAATGTCCATTATCATACTATTTTTAAAGATGAATAAAGGCAAGATAAAACATCACAAACATAAACGGGTTGACACTAGGGCTACTAGGGCCATGGGTTGAAACCAGGTTCTAGGGTGCACCAAACCTCACTCTTACCCTACTGTCATCCTAATAAAAGGGACAGTGTAAATAAAGATATCGCCGCCAGTTTATACATTTCATTGATGTTACCTTTCGTACTACGCAGTAACCTGTTCTCGCAATGCACATATTCCCCAGGAGTGAGATTGCAGAGCTAGCAGACGTGGTCTAGTGTTATATGTTTTCCAATTTTAATTATCTGAGAAGATGTAATCACAAACTTGAGCAAACTGCCATCCTTTCATCACAGATCGATGATTAACAAAGCAGAAGCTCGGAAATATATTTGGATATAGTATATTTTAACCTAATGACATTGACGCATTTGTTTTATAACTATCCCAATACACAGCCAAATTATTATACATGTTTCAAAGATTTGTAACATTGACTGATTAAATAACATTACTCTGCATTTCAGGGTAACTAGACGTCGAATATGAATCGACATTATGTTTATAACTTTCTCTATGTTTTCATACCTAATATGATTAGACAGAATGAAAACGGACGCTTCTAGATCTGTTTGCAATCTTGCCTAGCCATCCGCTAAGCTTCGCATGACCAAACATTCATTTTTACCCCACATGTTTACATTGTAATTTTATTAGCAACGAAGAAAACCAAAATGACGACGGAACATTCCAATTGTTTAGGGTAGGTGACTTAGAAATATGCATTTGACCAAAAGTGGTGTAAATAACAAAATATAAACGCATTTTAATATTTAATTACCTTTTATTTGCTATATATAATGGTTTTCATTCCAAATAAAGAGGAAAGTATGACCGAATGCTGACCATTGAACATCAACACCACGCTGCGTAGCCTACGTTTTACTTGGTACGTTGTTTTATTTTTGCAATTTAAACATGGGGTGTCAACACGGTTGTCGACGGCAAGATTGAAAACAGATCCAGGAGCGTCTATTTTCGTTCTACCTAACCTAACCATATCAGGTATGAAAACTTATTGAAATTAACAAAAAAAATAATCTCGATTCATATTCGACTTCTACGCACCCTTAAATGCACAGTAGACCTTCCTCACTGTAACAGGAAAACATACGTTTGATGATCGTAATTGTGTGTTTAAGTCTTAATCTTTTGATATCTTAAAGTCCCTACCACACGATCAGCAGACACTGATAACAACGGATGTATAGCGTTCCTAAACCTACTGACGACGAATTACCTGTATATGTGTCTTACATATTTTGAAAATCCGAACTCTATAGACACAATATAAACGGTTTTTACCAGCCAAGCCGAAACACCCAAATGGAACGTCGAATTAAGAGTTACAAACTCATAATTTGTTTTACGCATATTCAATCTAGGATATTTTAAGAACTCGTGAATAAATCTGTAGTTTTAATACCTGAACTTCTGGATAGGTTTGATAAAAATTTCGTATTGTAATTGTGCAGTATTTGGCGGATGCCTTGAAGGATTTTCTGTCTAATCGAAGGCATCTCTGTTGAAGAAAATGGACCTAAACCTAGTGCATACATACTTTATCTTGTTGAATTGTTATATTTTGTGGTGTTCTATGAAAACACAACTCTTCAATTTCATGCCAAATCTGTTCGGAAATAGACCAATCAACTTCATCAAACTTCCCGTTATCAGCGCATGTCGGTGTGTACCGCACAGTTTAATACTCGCGATAATTGCCGTTATATGTAACGTGATATGAACGAGGATACCTGGCACAGGTTATTCCAATAAAATCTTTCAATGCTCAGAAATAAAAGAACAACATGCTTTAAACATTTACATCTCTATGACGTATATAATGATGTACATCTCTATGACGTATATAATGATGTACATCTCTATGACGTATATAATGATGTACATCTTTATGACGTATATAATGATGCGGCCGTGGTGACATCTCTATGACGTATATAATGATGTACATCTCTATGACGTAAATAATGATGCGGCCGTGGTGACATCTCTATGACGTATATAATGACGTCTCTATGACGTATATATTGATGCGGCCGTCGTGGTCCAGTGGATAAAGCCTTAGCAGTTTAATCCGGAGACCACGAATGTGATTACACCAGTGCAGTTTTGGGGGTTATATCCTTACTCTCGTCAGTCGGATAGGGAGGTAAACCATGCGGTACAGGTATTTGAATATATTCCCTGACCATTTGAATGAACCAAAAATAAATATATTAGATAGAAAGCATGTGAAACGCTTCTCCTCTCTATGGCGTTGCTTAAAATAACATGTAAAGAACTAATAAAGTATGACCCCTAACGCACCTTTTCAGAAGTATCTGCAACGCATTCCATCTTCCGTACGTGTTAGGAACCAAAGTTATGTAACTCGTGACGTTAAGGATTGGTGCGAATCCGTAAACTCTTAAAAATACAGGTATTCAAATAAAACAGAAAATTTTCTTTCACAGAACAATATCAAAAATTGGTGCAAATCAGTGAATTTTAAAAATAGGTATACAAGTCGAACAGGATATGTAGCTTTTACCGAACACAGTCAACAAAAGTTGGTATATAAGTCGAACAGGAAATGTAGCTTTTACCGAGCACAGTCAAGCAAATTAATATATAAGTCGAACAGGAAATGTAGCTTTTACCGAACAGTCAACCAAAGAAGGTATATTAGTCGAACAGGAAATGTAGCTTTTACCGAACACATCAACCAAATTAGTATATAAGTCGAACAGGAAATGTAGCTTTTACCGAACACAGTCAAGCACATTAACATATAAGTCGAACAGGAAATGTAGCTTTTACCGAACACAGTCAAGCAAATTAATATATAAGTCGAACAGAAAATGTAGCTTTTACCGAAAAGTCTACCAAAGTAGGTATATTAGTCGAACAGGAAATGTAGCTTTTACCGAACACATCAACCAAATTAGTATATAAGTCGAACAGGAAATGTAGCTTTTACCGAAAACAGTCAAGCAAATTAATATATAAGTCGAACAGGAAATGTAGCTTTTACCGAAAACAGTCAACCAAATTAGTATATAAGTCGAACAGGAAATGTAGCTTTCACCGAACACAATCAGCCAAAGTAGGTATATAAATACTGAAAAGGGGATCCCTTGGACACATGTTGGAAGAAACAAATACAGACAAGAGATAAAAGTGGCAGACTCGGTTTTATTGAGTATGTTCATGAGAGGTAAATGTAAGGTGCAACACCCCTCAGGCGTCCTACTTTAAAGCCACAAAGAATGAGCTTGATGATCCCAAAGGACCAGTAAGTAATAACATTACACATTTGTATTCGGGACATCTTTTTACGGCCGCCAAACAACACTAAACAAGCTCTAGTGTGAATGTCAATAAATACTGAAAATGGGATTCCTTGGAAGCAACAAACACAATTAAAAGATACAAGTAGCAGACTTGGTTTTGTTGAGTCTGTTCATGACAGGTAATGTAAAGTTCAAAGTATAAGTCGAACAGGAAATGTAGCTTTCACAGAACACAGTTAGCCGAAAATAAAACTTTTCTTAAAAAAATTCGCTTTTATCTGTTTTTAGGTGTATTTTTCAATATATTATGGAAGTTAATAGAAAAAGTATTTTAAAACAGTGTTATTATCGTTTGATTAATTGAAACTGTTAGGCTGTGCTTCTTTTGTTGATGAACCAACGTCTTCGTAAAAATCAATCCATTTTAGGAGTTTCATGTCAAAAGATATACGGCTGATACAACTAATCATGAAAAAGTGCATCGATCTCTTTCAATCTTGTTGGACACTTATCATGTGTTTAAGAAATCGAACTCGACCCAATACGTGGTCCGAGTATTAACTTGTATACCCCATCCAACCCCTTCTCCAAGAAGCGAAAACGGGGTTGGCTGGGATATGAACCCCCCCTCCCCCCCATTAATTTCCGCTTAAAAGGTTTGCATATTATAAAATGAAAACGTTTAATAGGTAATTTTAAACAGGTTATTGCATTTTTTCAGTAAACATGTTTCATTGTCAAAATATTCGTTATAAAATCTTTATAATATAAGCTTTCCCATCGATTAATGGAATTAAGCTTGGACCACGTAATGCGAATTGCATCCATCATTGCTGATAGAAGAGTAGTAATGTATGATTATATGGATTTATTGAAGCAACTTGTTTACTAGGACTGTAGCAGACAGCTTTTTCGTTAGTATAATTGAGGTATTTAATTTACCTAATTGAAAGGTGCATTGAATAAGAAACTCGTTATTTGTTTAGCTTTTCACTTTTCCGGTCTTTCGTTTACAGTTTCTGTGCGATTTTGTCGAAGCTTGCGGAAAAGCTACACTGATCAGGTGTTTCCACAATTATGTTCAGTTTCTAAAAGAAATGTAGAAAAACAGATAAACTTGCACACTAGATAAACATAATAATCGCTTGGTAGTTATACTGATGTTTACGTCAACACACGTGGTATTAAAGAAACTAACTCGCCACATAACGGCAAAATTACACTACAAAACCGTTTATTGAAACTCTCTCCAGGTGTTCAGGTCATATAATAATATATATGTACCAATTAAAAGTAGTGTTTTCAAATAAGATTAGTTTTTATGGGATGGCGAGTTGTCCGTCCGTCGTCGTCGTCCGTCATCCGTTAACGTTTGCATTGTGAACATGATAGGGCATTATTAATCGGATCTTTACCAAACTTTGCCGGTGTCTGTATTTCAATGAAATCTCGGACAAGTTTGAAAACCAGCCAGATCGGATTAGTTTCACGGGAGTTATGGCTCTTGATGTGCTGCCTTGTGAACACTCTAGCCTTTAATTTTCTATGCGATCTTTACTAAACTTGGCCAACGTTTTTATATCAATAAGAGCTTGGATGAGTCCGAAAACAGGTCAGATCGAAAGAGGAAAATATGGTGGCTAACTGTAAGTGGGTCCACTACCAAGCATGCAGTGCGTTGCAAAATGATAGGTTCATAACCTCTTTGATAAACCTTTTAGCAAATTTAACAAAGATAGTATGAAAGAGATCATGACCAAGGATCTTACGAAGTTTGTAAATCACATCACCTTCGAAGTCTATAATACGATATTGTTTATCTGAAAAGTAATGGTGGTCTTTCATTATGTCGCGGTTGCCCTGTGGATAGTATAAGTAACTATAAAAATAAAACAGGAAAGGTAGCAGAAAGGGACACAGTCAACCACAAACACACACAGAAACAATTAACAACTACAAAGATGAATAAAAGGCAAGATATAATATTACACACATAACAACCACAAACATACAGAGAAACAATTAACAACTACAAAGATGAATAAAAGGCAAAATATGACATCACACACATAAAAGTATTGACAATATAGCTACGGCCCTGGAATGGTCAGTTGAAAATGGTTTACGCCATGTTCTAGGGTGCACAAAACCGCACTCTTACCCTATGTCATCCCAATAAAACGGGACAGTATCAATATCCCCGCCAGGTTATATTCTCTAACAAACAAGGCAGCATGTATAGGCAAAATAATTATAACATATAAATGATCATGTTTTTATAATCTGCAGAAGCCAGAGCAGCAAGAGAACAAACCGTTAAGGGGGTACGATAAGACAAAATTTCTGACAAACATCAAACGCTACCGTCTAAGAGTACTTAGGTAGACGTCATCATCGGGTCCATAATCTGTCCGGTATGTTCCAAAATCAGGAGATCATGATCGAACCCCACTGACACCACTGAAGTACTTTGGTGAGTTTTTAGGCAAGACACTTCCCTTAAATTCGTCCGCCCCTCGGCTGAGGTCAATAACCGCCACTGAGATAATGTCCCGTTACAGCGGAGTGGCTGTATCCTCCGAGATTGTGTTAAAGAACCATATTAATCGATTTGCCCCGACTACAAATCAGTAGTGTTATTACTTACTGGTCCGTTGGGATCAACAGGCCAATTCTTTGTGGCTTTAAAGTAGAATGTCTCTTAAGCCGGTGCTATGATGCGTGAGAGATTTGCACCTCAAATAACCTGTCATGAACAGACTCGATAACACCGAATCTGCTACTTTTATCTCTTGTTTGTGTTTGTTGCTTTCGAGAGATCCCCTTTTCAGTATTTATTGATAGTAGAGGAAAATAGCGTCATGGATTTCCATCGACAATTCAATTCACAGTTCTTTCATCAGTACACGTGCATCGTACTATACACATACACCTTTATCTATAATTGTTTTAGATTATTTGTTACTACATACTACTCAGAGTATAAATAGCATCCAGCATAATATATTAGTCGAAAAAAAAACTTTCAGATTTAACACCAGAACACACGTTAACCGTTGAGACGTCATTTTAAACGTCAAATGTAAGACAACAATGCAATGTAATGCGATATTGGAAGCAACGCTGCGTTCCAACAACACATTTAAATAACTTAAAGATAAAGCTGCATATTCTTCTCTTTGATGTTAAGAGATGGGTATAAATTGAAAGTTGTAAGAATTTCTTCGTATTTTGTTCAATCTGTCGACACATTGTATATCTTGATACAGAACAATCACCCCTCTCAGATAAAAAATAATATATATCCAGCAGGTTTAAATAGTGCCAGATCAAAACCAGGTGGTGTCGACCTGAAACAAATCGAAACCGCTGGCCTGCGGCCATTGGTATCGATCATATTTCAGTCCCGCCCATCATGTATTGATTCGGGACAATTAAAAACCCGCTGGAAATATGTTATTTCTTGAAAATATAGTTACTCTGTGTTATGATTAGGAGGGAAATGTGAACATTAATGTATGCAATTATTTTAGTTAATAAACAAATTATTCAAGAATCAAAGATAATTTGAATTGCATGGAGTGTAGGTATCTCAAACGTATGAACTGAGTTACCTATTTATATACTCTTGATATAATAATGTGTTTTCTGTGTCTCACCCGCCAAGTATTGGATATAGCATACATACATTGTAATTATTGTTTATTATGTTTATTAATTGTCTTGATGACAATTAACGCTGCTTACAGCTGCGAGTTTCGTTGCGACACTTGAGCGACTCAAGAACAATGACAGATCCGATAAAATCAAGCCTCTCCATTTCGCTTATAAAAAGGGTACGGAAGGCAAAAGGAGAATACTTTAATTGATCGTTAATATACAATAAAGATGTAACGTAATCTCTTTCGTAATGTGATTATGTTATTCTTAGCATGTTTACTATGGAAGACTAGAAAAAGAAAACGGTACAAACTATGCCCGTACTATTTATGCAGTGTGTTTTACTCAGATGATATGTGTTTGTTCAAATAGTGTTTGTTTACGTAGATGTCATGTCATGTAGTGTTTTAGTTATTATCTGTTCAGACAACAACACACGAAGCCTATTCTGTGTACAGTATACCTATACTATTACCAAACCAGTGATAACAACATAGTAGTTTAAATGTTTCTTTTCTAGAAAGAAGTGTTATGGTATTGGCCATAATGTTACCAGTGGTTTACCGGAATTGTTGTGGCTATTTTAAATCTTGTCTTGTCTAAATGGATGGTAACGTTTGGTTCGTTTGGTTCGTTTGGTTCGTGCCCTCAATGGTTTATTCTCTTGTTGCTCTGGCTTCTGCCAAGTCATTGGGTACCTTCCTTGTGGCTTTATAGGCTATTGTTTCTTTGTATTTATATACATGTATACACGAGCATTTTTGTGTTTTAATTATATTGCCTATTAATGCTGCCTTGTTGGGTACAGAATTAGGGACTTCTTTATTTACAATGTCCCGTTTTATCAGGATGACAGTAGAGTAAGTGTGAGGTTTGGTGCACCCTAGAGCCTGATTTAAACCCCCAGCGGTCTTTTTTGCCGCTGACCGTTCCAAGTCGGTAGCCCTATTGTCAACCCGTTTTGTGTGTGTGTTTAATTGCAACAACTCATATGCGTGTACGACAACCAAAAAGTCATCTTTAATAAGTATGTTTGTAAGGAGCACCTCAGGAAGTAGACATTTTACTAATTGGGTCTCATTCAAATTCAATTCAATACGTTACTTGTGACAAAAGGCTCCTTTGTTGCTAATAACTGCATTGTCTATAAGCTTTTAAATGCAGACAGACAGAAATAAAACAATGAGGCATCTTCTTCCTTAGGAATTTAATTGGTACTTTGCACGATAGTTCTTGAATTCATAGACAGCTAGTGTATCTTCCAATCATTTTAAAATAAATATACTTTTTAAAGCTGCAAAATAACGTGCCGCTATACAATATAATAACCAGTAACCAATCATGGCACAGTACAATGAGAGAGTGTGTTTTTTCCTCCAATTTTGTCATTGATCACAGCATGTACATTCTATATCTATGTCCGTTTGGATATTCATTCATTGATCAGATGGGTAGCGCCGTTTTGAAATGTATATCATGACGGTTTTGTGATCCACGATCCGAGTACACCCTAATTCTGTTAACTCATTAATATATTCTTAACAGAATTGAAAATTCATTCAGTCATCGTTTTAAAGAACGAGTTCAAAATCTGAGCAAATTATGGTGAAAAATAAATGGGAAACTTATAAGCGGCACCCAGTGTTTGTTTGTTTTGTTTTGTTTGAATGGTGTTTTACGTCATTTTAACACATGTTGGCCATACATGATGACGGTCGATGTTTTGAGGCAGAGGCAGACCACCCCATTTTCCTGTGTAGAACCAGTACTGTATACCTCCCGCCATCCGTAAGAATCGAATCTTTCTCAAGTGGGATTCGAATCTGCAGCGGTGGAGAGCCGAGAATGTTTTAGACGCAGCTTCTTAACTATCTTGGGCACGGAAACGCTATATTTACCTGAACAATCTTTGGAATGAGATTTAAAGCCGGGGTAATGACATAATATCAAAAACACTATAATAATGCTCACGCACGTGTCCAAACCCTACCGTGCCTTAACAAACGGCATGACCATAAAGTGTCAGAACAGACACGTATGCATGCACGAATACACAAGCACGAAAACCTTCACCAGACTGTCTGTTAGATGTAAATGCCAAAGGAAATCTTTGTCGGGAAATAAATTACATCGTATGAAAGCCTTATCTGCCAGAGGAATATAATGCAGCTCAAACTCCGACGATAGACATATTATAGAAGAAATATATGTAGAAATCCTGTCTGATATCACCTCTAGGCAGAGTTATCTGATATTGTATATACTTTGCCATCGGACTCGAATGATTCGAAGGATGGCAATTTCCTCTGAAGAGTTAGGACCTAAAACACTGGAATTGGTAGTGGTAAATTTAAATTCGTTAGGTTTGAACATTGCTTGAGAAATAAATCCTCTACGGCCAAATTGCTATTTGATAAGGCTTTCCCATGTGAAAGTCTATTTGCAGGGACAACAGAACATTAAATAATCCTCAAACAATTTCAGTTTGCCTTAACATTTGTCAAGAAAACACATTACGCTATTTTATTTTTTTATAAAATAGAATATCTCTAATTTTTTGTTTGTCATTTGGATGGAGGAGAATTGTGCGTTGAACCCTAACTGATTCGAATTTCGGATGTGACATTTGTCTGTTTCAACTGCTTTTTAAAAGGAAATGTTGTATTATTTACCACCTATTTACCACTTAAAATGTGTACTGATACAACATATCTTTTGTTAGAGATTATATCTTGGCGGGGAATTTTGTATTTACACTGTCCCGTTTAATTGGGATGGCACAGGGATAGCGTGAGGTTGTGTGCACCCTAGAGTCCGGTTTAAATCCCCTATCCCCAACCAACTTGTAAGGCGGTACCCCTAGTGTTTTGAGATTGTTGTGTAAAGGCAGTACCCCTAGTGTTTGTGATTGTTGTGTTAAAGTGGTACCCCTATTGTTTGTGATTGTTGTGTTAAGGCGGTACCCCTAGTGTTTGTGATTGTTGTGTTAAGGCGGTACCCCTATTGTTTGCGATTGTTGTGTTAAGGCGGTACCCCTAGTGTTTGTTATTGTTGTGTTAAGGAGGTACCCCTAGTGTTTGTTATTGTTGTGTTAAGGCGGTACCCCTAGTATTTGTGATTGTTGTGTTAAGGAGGTACCCCTAGTATTTGTGATTGTTGTGTTAAAGTGGTACCCCTATTGTTTGTGATTGTTGTGTTAAGGCGGTACCCCTAGTGTTTGTGATTGTTGTGTTAAGGCGGTACCCCTATTGTTTGCGATTGTTGTGTTAAGGCGGTACCCCTAGTGTTTGTTATTGTTGTGTTAAGGAGGTACCCCTAGTGTTTGTTATTGTTGTGTTAAGGCGGTACCCCTAGTATTTGTTATTGTTGTGTTAAGGCGGTACCCCTAGTATTATGTGATTGTTGTGTTAAGGAGGTACCCCTAGTGTTTGTTATTGTTGTGTTAAGGCGGTACCCCTAGTGTTTGTTATTGTTGTGTTAAAGTGGTGCCCCTAGTGTTTGTTATTGTTGTGTTAAGGAGGTACCCCTAGTGTTTGTTATTGTTGTGTTAAGGCGGTACCCCTAGTATTTGTTATTGTTGTGTTAAGGCGGTACCCCTAGTATTATGTGATTGTTGTGTTAAGGAGGTACCCCTAGTGTTTGTTATTGTTGTGTTAAGGCGGTGCCCCTAGTGTTTGTTATTGTTGTGTTAAGCCGGTGCCCCTAGTGTTTGTGATTGTTGTGTTAAGGAGGTACCCCTAGTGTTTGTGATTGTTGTGTTAAGGAGATACCCCTAGTGTTTGTGATTGTTGTGTTAAGCCGGTGCCCCTAGTGTTTGTTATTGTTGTGTTAAGGCGGTACCCCTAGTGTTTGTGATTGTTGTGTTAAGGAGGTGCCCCTAGTGTTTGTTATTGTTGTGTTAAGGAGGTACCCCTAGTGTTTGTTATTGTTGTGTTAAGCCGGTGCCCCTAGTGTTTGTGATTGTTGTGTTAAGGCGGTGCCCCTAGTGTTTGTTATTGTTGTGTTAAGCCGGTGCCCCTAGTGTTTGTTATTGTTGTGTTAAGGAGGTACCCCTAGTGTTTGTGATTGTTGTGTTAAGGAGGTGCCCCTAGTGTTTGTTATTGTTGTGTTAAGGCGGTACCCCTAGTGTTTGTTATTGTTGTGTTAAGGCGGTACCCCTAGTGTTTGTGATTGTTGTGTTAAGGAGGTGCCCCTAGTGTTTGTTATTGTTGTGTTAAGGAGGTACCCCTAGTGTTTGTTATTGTTGTGTTAAGCCGGTGCCCCTAGTGTTTGTGATTGTTGTGTTAAGCCGGTGCCCCTAGTGTTTGTTATTGTTGTGTTAAGGTGGTACCCCTAGTGTTTGTGATTGTTGTGTTAAGGAGGTGCCCCTAGTGTTTGTTATTGTTGTGTTAAGCCGGTGCCCCTAGTGTTTGTTATTGTTGTGTTAAGGAGGTACCCCTAGTGTTTGTGATTGTTGTGTTAAGGCGGTGCCCCTAGTGTTTGTTATTGTTGTGTTAAAGTGGTGCCCCTAGTGTTTGTTATTGTTGTGTTAAGGAGGTACCCCTAGTGTTTGTTATTGTTGTGTTAAGGCGGTACCCCTAGTATTTGTTATTGTTGTGTTAAGGCGGTACCCCTAGTATTATGTGATTGTTGTGTTAAGGAGGTACCCCTAGTGTTTGTTATTGTTGTGTTAAGGCGGTGCCCCTAGTGTTTGTTATTGTTGTGTTAAGCCGGTGCCCCTAGTGTTTGTGATTGTTGTGTTAAGGAGGTACCCCTAGTGTTTGTGATTGTTGTGTTAAGGAGATACCCCTAGTGTTTGTGATTGTTGTGTTAAGCCGGTGCCCCTAGTGTTTGTTATTGTTGTGTTAAGGCGGTACCCCTAGTGTTTGTGATTGTTGTGTTAAGGAGGTGCCCCTAGTGTTTGTTATTGTTGTGTTAAGGAGGTACCCCTAGTGTTTGTTATTGTTGTGTTAAGCCGGTGCCCCTAGTGTTTGTGATTGTTGTGTTAAGGCGGTGCCCCTAGTGTTTGTTATTGTTGTGTTAAGCCGGTGCCCCTAGTGTTTGTTATTGTTGTGTTAAGGAGGTACCCCTAGTGTTTGTGATTGTTGTGTTAAGGAGGTGCCCCTAGTGTTTGTTATTGTTGTGTTAAGGCGGTACCCCTAGTGTTTGTTATTGTTGTGTTAAGGCGGTACCCCTAGTGTTTGTGATTGTTGTGTTAAGGAGGTGCCCCTAGTGTTTGTTATTGTTGTGTTAAGGAGGTACCCCTAGTGTTTGTTATTGTTGTGTTAAGCCGGTGCCCCTAGTGTTTGTGATTGTTGTGTTAAGCCGGTGCCCCTAGTGTTTGTTATTGTTGTGTTAAGGTGGTACCCCTAGTGTTTGTGATTGTTGTGTTAAGGAGGTGCCCCTAGTGTTTGTTATTGTTGTGTTAAGCCGGTGCCCCTAGTGTTTGTTATTGTTGTGTTAAGGAGGTACCCCTAGTGTTTGTGATTGTTGTGTTAAGGCGGTGCCCCTAGTGTTTGTTATTGTTGTGTTAAGCCGGTGCCCCTAGTGTTTGTTATTGTTGTGTTAAGGAGGTACCCCTAGTGTTTGTGATTGTTGTGTTAAGGAGGTACCCCTAGTGTTTGTTATTGTTGTGTTAAGGAGGTACCCCTAGTGTTTGTGGTTGTTGTGTTAAGGAGGTACCCCTAGTGTTTGTGATTGTTGTGTTAAGCCGGTGCCCCTAGTGTTTGTGATTGTTGTGTTAAGGAGGTACCCCTAGTGTTTGTGATTGTTGTGTTAAGGCGGTACCCCTAGTGTTTGTTATTGTTGTGTTAAGCCGGTGCCCCTAGTGTTTGTGATTGTTGTGTTAAGGAGGTACCCCTAGTGTTTGTGATTGTTGTGTTAAGCCGGTGCCCCTAGTGTTTGTTATTGTTGTGTTAAGCCGGTGCCCCTATTGTTTGTTATTGTTGTGTTAAGGCGGTACCCCTAGTGTTTGTTATTGTTGTGTTAAGGAGGTACCCCTAGTGTTTGTGATTTTTGTGTTAAGGCGGTGCCCCTAGTGTTTGTGGTTGTTGTGTTAAGGAGGTACCCCTATTGTTTGTTATTGTTGTGTTAAGCCGGTGCCCCTAGTGTTTGTTATTGTTGTGTTAAGGAGGTACCCCTAGTGTTTGTGATTGTTGTGTTAAGGAGGTACCCCTAGTGTTTGTTATTGTTGTGTTAAGGAGGTACCCCTAGTGTTTGTGGTTGTTGTGTTAAGGAGGTACCCCTAGTGTTTGTGATTGTTGTGTTAAGCCGGTGCCCCTAGTGTTTGTGATTGTTGTGTTAAGCCGGTGCCCCTAGTGTTTGTTATTGTTGTGTTAAGGAGGTACCCCTAGTGTTTGTGATTGTTGTGTTAAGGAGGTACCCCTAGTGTTTGTTATTGTTGTGTTAAGGAGGTACCCCTAGTGTTTGTGGTTGTTGTGTTAAGGAGGTACCCCTAGTGTTTGTGATTGTTGTGTTAAGCCGGTGCCCCTAGTGTTTGTGATTGTTGTGTTAAGCCGGTGCCCCTAGTGTTTGTTATTGTTGTGTTAAGGAGGTACCCCTAGTGTTTGTGATTTTTGTGTTAAGGCGGTGCCCCTAGTGTTTGTGGTTGTTGTGTTAAGGAGGTACCCCTATTGTTTGTTATTGTTGTGTTAAGCCGGTGCCCCTAGTGTTTGTTATTGTTGTGTTAAGGCGGTGCCCCTAGTGTTTGTTATTGTTGTGTTAAGGAGGTACCCCTAGTGTTTGTTATTGTTGTGTTAAGGCGGTACCCCTAGTGTTTGTGATTGTTGTGTTAAGCCGGTGCCCCTAGTGTTTGTTATTGTTGTGTTAAGCCGGTGCCCCTAGTGTTTGTTATTGTTGTGTTAAGGAGGTACCCCTAGTGTTTGTTATTGTTGTGTTAAGGCGGTACCCCTAGTGTTTGTGATTGTTGTGTTAAGGCGGTGCCCCTAGTGTTTGTTATTGTTGTGTTAAGGAGGTACCCCTAGTGTTTGTTATTGTTGTGTTAAGGCGGTACCCCTAGTGTTTGTGATTGTTGTGTTAAGCCGGTGCCCCTAGTGTTTGTTATTGTTGTGTTAAGGAGGTAACCCTAGTGTTTGTTATTGTTGTGTTAAGGCGGTACCCCTAGTGTTTGTTATTGTTGTGTTAAGCCGGTGCCCCTAGTGTTTGTTATTGTTGTGTTAAGGAGGTACCCCTAGTGTTTGTGATTGTTGTGTTAAGGCGGTACCCCTATTGTTTGCGATTGTTGTGTTAAGGAGGTACCCCTAGTGTTTGTTATTGTTGTGTTAAGGAGGTACCCCTAGTGTTTGTTATTGTTGTGTTAAGGCGGTACCCCTAGTGTTTGTGATTGTTGTGTTAAAGTGGTACCCCTATTGTTTGCGATTGTTGTGTTAAGGCGGTACCCCTAGTGTTTGTGATTGTTGTGTTAAAGTGGTACCCCTATTGTTTGCGATTGTTGTGTTAAAGCGGTACCCCTAGTGTTTGTGATTGTTGTGTTAAAGTGGTACCCCTATTGTTTGCGATTGTTGTGTTAAGCCGGTACCCCTATTGTTTGTGATTGTTGTGTTAAGGAGGTACCCCTAGTGTTTGTGATTGTTGTGTTAAAGTGGTACCCCTAGTGTTTGTTATTGTTGTGTTAAGGAGGTACCCCTAGTGTTTGTGATTGTTGTGTTAAAGTGGTACCCCTATTGTTTGCGATTGTTGTGTTAAGCCGGTACCCCTATTGTTTGTGATTGTTGTGTTAAGCCGGTGCCCCTAGTGTTTGTGATTGTTGTGTTAAGGAGGTACCCCTAGTGTTTGTGATTGTTGTGTTAAAGTGGTACCCCTAGTGTTTGTTATTGTTGTGTTAAGGAGGTACCCCTAGTGTTTGTGATTGTTGTGTTAAGCCGGTGCCCCTAGTGTTTGTTATTGTTGTGTTAAGGCGGTACCCCTAGTGTTTGTGATTGTTGTGTTAAAGTGGTACCCCTAGTGTTTGTTATTGTTGTGTTAAGGAGGTACCCCTAGTGTTTGTGATTGTTGTGTTAAGCCGGTGCCCCTAGTGTTTGTTATTGTTGTGTTAAGGAGGTACCCCTAGTGTTTGTGATTGTTGTGTTAAGGCGGTACCCCTAGTGTTTGTTATTGTTGTGTTAAGGAGGTACCCCTAGTGTTTGTGATTGTTGTGTTAAGCCGGTGCCCCTAGTGTTTGTTATTGTTGTGTTAAGGAGGTACCCCTAGTGTTTGTTATTGTTGTGTTAAGGAGGTACCCCTAGTGTTTGTTATTGTTGTGTTAAGCCGGTACCCCTAGTGTTTGTGATTGTTGTGTTAAGCCGGTGCCCCTATTGTTTGTTATTGTTGTGTTAAGGAGGTACCCCTAGTGTTTGTTATTGTTGTGTTAAGCCGGTGCCCCTATTGTTTGTTATTGTTGTGTTAAGCCGGTGCCCCTAGTGTTTGTTATTGTTGTGTTAAGGAGGTACCCCTAGTGTTTGTTATTGTTGTGTTAAGGAGGTACCCCTAGTGTTTGTTATTGTTGTGTTAAGCCGGTGCCCCTAGTGTTTGTTATTGTTGTGTTAAGCCGGTGCCCCTAGTGTTTGTTATTGTTGTGTTAAGGAGGTACCCCTAGTGTTTGTTATTGTTGTGTTAAGGAGGTACCTCTAGTGTTTGTTATTGTTGTGTTAAGCCGGTGCCCCTAGTGTTTGTGATTGTTGTGTTAAGCCGGTGCCCCTATTGTTTGTTATTGTTGTGTTAAGGAGGTACCCCTAGTGTTTGTTATTGTTGTGTTAAGGCGGTACCCCTAGTGTTTGTGATTTTTGTGTTAAAGTGGTACCCCTAGTGTTTGTTATTGTTGTGTTAAGGAGGTACCCCTAGTGTTTGTGATTGTTGTGTTAAAGTGGTACCCCTAGTGTTTGTTATTGTTGTGTTAAGGAGGTACCCCTAGTGTTTGTGATTGTTGTGTTAAGCCGGTGCCCCTAGTGTTTGTTATTGTTGTGTTAAGGCGGTACCCCTAGTGTTTGTGATTGTTGTGTTAAAGTGGTACCCCTAGTGTTTGTTATTGTTGTGTTAAGGAGGTACCCCTAGTGTTTGTGATTGTTGTGTTAAGCCGGTGCCCCTAGTGTTTGTGATTGTTGTGTTAAGGCGGTACCCCTAGTGTTTGTTATTGTTGTGTTAAGGAGGTACCCCTAGTATTTGTTATTGTTGTGTTAAGGAGGTACCCCTAGTGTTTGTTATTGTTGTGTTAAGGAGGTACCCCTAGTGTTTGTTATTGTTGTGTTAAGCCGGTGCCCCTAGTGTTTGTTATTGTTGTGTTAAGCCGGTGCCCCTAGTGTTTGTCATTGTTGTGTTAAGGAGGTACCCCTAGTGTTTGTGATTGTTGTGTTAAGGCGGTGCCCCTAGTGTTTGTTATTGTTGTGTTAAGGAGGTGCCCCTAGTGTTTGTGATTGTTGTGTTAAGGAGGTACCCCTAGTGTTTGTTATTGTTGTGTTAAGGCGGTGCCCCTAGTGTTTGTTATTGTTGTGTTAAGGAGGTACCCCTAGTGTTTGTTATTGTTGTGTTAAGGCGGTGCTCCTAGTGTTTGTGATTGTTGTGTTAAGCCGGTGCCCCTAGTGTTTGTTATTGTTGTGTTAAGGAGGTACCCCTAGTGTTTGTGATTGTTGTGTTAAGGCGGTGCCCCTAGTGTTTGTTATTGTTGTGTTAAGGAGGTGCCCCTAGTGTTTGTGATTGTTGTGTTAAGGAGGTACCCCTAGTGTTTGTTATTGTTGTGTTAAGGCGGTGCCCCTAGTGTTTGTTATTGTTGTGTTAAGGAGGTACCCCTAGTGTTTGTTATTGTTGTGTTAAGGCGGTACCCCTAGTGTTTGTTATTGTTGTGTTAAGCCGGTGCCCCTAGTGTTTGTAATTGTTGTGTTAAGGAGGTACCCCTAGTGTTTGTGATTGTTGTGTTAAGGAGGTACCCCTAGTGTTTGTTATTGTTGTGTTAAGCCGGTGCCCCTAGTGTTTGTTATTGTTGTGTTAAGGAGGTACCCCTAGTGTTTGTGATTGTTGTGTTAAGGAGGTACCCCTAGTGTTTGTTATTGTTGTGTTAAGGAGGTACCCCTAGTGTTTGTGATTGTTGTGTTAAGCCGGTGCCCCTAGTGTTTGTTATTGTTGTGTTAAGGAGGTACCCCTAGTGTTTGTGATTGTTGTGTTAAGCCGGTGCCCCTAGTGTTTGTTATTGTTGTGTTAAGGAGGTACCCCTAGTGTTTGTTATTGTTGTGTTAAGCCGGTGCCCCTAGTGTTTGTTATTGTTGTGTTAAGGAGGTACCCCTAGTGTTTGTGATTGTTGTGTTAAGGCGGTGCCCCTAGTGTTTGTTATTGTTGTGTTAAGGAGGTACCCCTAGTGTTTGTTATTGTTGTGTTAAGGCGGTGCCCCTAGTGTTTGTTATTGTTGTGTTAAGGAGGTACCCCTAGTGTTTGTTATTGTTGTGTTAAGGCGGTGCCCCTAGTGTTTGTGATTGTTGTGTTAAGCCGGTGCCCCTAGTGTTTGTTATTGTTGTGTTAAGGAGGTACCCCTAGTGTTTGTGATTGTTGTCCTATTGTTTGTGATTGTTTTGTTAAGGAGGTACCCCTAGTGTTTGTTATTGTTGTCCTATTGTTTGTGATTGTTGTGTTAAGGAGGTACCCCTATTGTTTGTTATTGTTGTGTTAAGGAGGTACCCCTAGTGTTTTTGATTGTTGTCCTAGTGTTTGTGATTTTTGTGTTAAGGCGTACCTAGTGTTTGTGATTGTTGTGTCACATACCTTGCTTCTATTCTCCCTTGTGATCTTTGTTTGTTCTGTTTGTGGTTGAATGTGTTCAAGGAATGCTACATTTCCTGTTTGATTTGTTTGTATTGACGGTGTTTTACGTCATTTTCAACACATGTAAGGTTTTGTGATTGACTGTCCTCCTTGAATGCTATTTTCCCTGTCCGATCTTTTTATATTTCTTCTTATATATGACGGTCGATTTTCTTTTGTGTTTGAGGCAGACCACCCACTTTTCCTGGGTAGAACCAGTACTGTACACCTGTTTCCTGTTTGACAATAATGTGATACTTTATTGTATGTAGATTTACGGATCTACGGTGCCATTGCGTCTGGTTGCTGTGATTTGTATATGACAACTTTTCTCATTTGAGTAAAAATGTCCCTGAAAAGTTAAAAAAAAAAGTTTTTCAGAAACAAGCATCACAAAGAATAACTATGCGGTTATGATGTAAGTGTGCATGTGGAAAGCAATCCGCTTGGCGTAGGTAAAGCTATGAATTATTATTACGTGTCGTTACACATCGCAATAACCGTATTTCAGATTGTTTATACACGCGATAAAAGCGCAGACTGCAATTATAGAACTATGTGTTTTATTTTCAGTAAAAACAGCAGGGATCAGTTTTAATTTGTTATTTAGACACATGTGTCATGCCAGTAAACAAATATAAATAGTGTCTGTCAACAATATCTTTATTATTCGAAACATCTATTTGAAACAACTGTCTGTGTATTTTTTACTTCGTCTTGTATATTATCTGAAGAGTGGTCAATCTCCAATCATGACATACAGTGATTTCCTTACCAGATACAGAGTGTTTATAGCATTACAAATGCAATACATCAGTAACACAAATGCAGATAGTGAGTATGTTGGTGCTTTAGTTTAGGTAGTAGACTTTTTTTGCACATGTATATTAATATGATTTTCATATCACCCTTACAGCTTGGTAATTGTTTATACATAGTCTACAAATTATGACAATGAAATGGACTAACTAGATACAAATAACACAATTTACGTAACTGAAAATATAATAATGATTATCCAATATTACTTTTTAATTCCAAGAATAATTTTTGTGTTTGAAATTGTCGGAGGTTCATCAAAAGCCACACAAAATAAACACCGCCAAAGTAGATATACAAATCAAACAGGAAAAAGTAGCATTCAAGGACGACAGTCAAACACAAACACACACAGAAACAAAGAACAACTTTAAAGATGAATAAAAGCAAGATAAAACATTACAAACACAAAGGGTTGACACTAGGGCTACCGCCGGGGGTTTAAACCAGGTTCTAGGGTGCACCAAACCTCACTGTTACCCTATTGTCATCCTATTAAAAGGGACAGTGTAAATAAAGATATCCCCGCAAGGTTATAAATTGCATTGAGGAGACTTTTCGTACTATGCAGTAACCTGTTCTCGCAATGCACATATTCCCCAGGAGTGAGATTGCAGAGCTAGCAGACGTGGTGTAGTGTTATATGTTTTCCAATTTTAATTATCTGAGAAGATGTGATCTCAAACTTGAGCAAACTTTCATCCTTTCATCACATATCGATGATTAACAAAGCAGAAGCTCGGAAATATATTTGGAATGGTATATTTTAACCTAATGGCATTAACACATTTGTTTTATATCTATCCCATACACAACCAAAGTATTCTAGTTGTTTCAAAGATTTGTAACAGTGACTGAATAACATTACTGTGCATCTCAGGGTGACTAGACGTCGAATATGAATCGATATTTGTTATAACTCTTTCTATGTTTTCATACCTGATATGATTAGACACAATGAAAACGGACGCTTCTGGATCGTTTGCAATCTTGCCTAGCCATACGCTAAGATTTGCAAAGCCAAACATTCAAATAAAAAGGAAAGTATGATCGAATGCTGACCATTGAACATCAAAACCACGCTGCGTAGCCTACGTTGTACATCCGAAACAGTCATGCGCAAAAAAAACACGCTGCCATGTTGTTTTATTTTTACAATGTAAACACGGGGTTTCTAAACGGGTGGCTACGGCAAGATGGAAAACAGATCCAGGAGCGTCTATCTTCATTCTACCTAACCTAACCATTTTAGGTAGTATGAAAACATATAGCAATTAACCAAAACAAATCTTGATCCATATTCGACTTCTACTCACCCTGAAATGCACAGTAGTCCTTCCTCATTGTAACAGGAAAACATACGTTTGATGATCGTAATTTTATGTTTAAGTCTTACTCTTTTGATATCCCTACCCCACTATCAAAAGACACTATTTGTATACCGTTTCTAAACCTACTGACGACAAATTACATGTATATATATCTTAAATATTTTGAAAATCCGAACTCTAAAGACACAATATAAACGGTTTTGACCAGCCAAGCCGAAACACACATATGGAACGTCGAATTAAGAGTTACTAACTCATAATTTGTTTTACGCATATTCAATCTAGGATATTTTAAGAACTCGTGAATAAACCTATAATTTTAATCGGCACATGTATATTATCTGAACATCTAGATAGGGATTGGGTAACGATTTCGTATTGTAATTGTGCAGTATTTGGCGGGTTAGTGTCTTGAAGGATTTTCTGTCTAATCGAAGGCATCTCTGTGAAAGAAAATGGACCTAAACCTAGTGCGTACATAATGTATCTTGGTGAAGTGTTATATTTTGTGGTGTTCTATGAAAACACAACTCTTCAATTTCATGCCAGATCTGTTCGAAAATAGACCAATCGACTTTATCAAACTCCCCGTTATCAGCGCATGTCGGTGTGTATCTCAAGAAACATACCGCACAGTTTAATACTCGCGATAATTGCCGTTACATGTAACGTGATACGAACGAGGATACCTGGCACAGGTTATTCCAATAAAATAATACGATTAGCACTATAGATGCTCAGAAATAAAAGAACAACAAGCTTTAAACATTTACATCTCTATGGCGTATATATTGATGCGGCCGTGGTGGTCCAGTTTACATGTGAATCCGGAAACAACGAATTTGATTACACCAGTGCAGTTTTTGGGTTTATATCCTTACTCTCGTCAGGCGAATAGAGACGTAAACCGTGCGGTCACGTGTATTTGAATATATTCCCTGACCATTTGAATGAACCAAAAACTAATAAATTAGATAGAAAGCATGTGACATGCTTCTACTCTCTCTGGCGTTGCTTAAAATAACATGTAAAGAACTAATAATACTGTGTATGTACTGTGTACGTTTAAATCCACACACGTTTTATTTATAAATGTAGGTTGCAAACGCATTTTCTCATGATTTTGCTAATCGTGTTGCATCAATGGCTATTGCATTATAGACAGCTTCAAGTTTCAGTTATCAGTCACTTTGACCCAAAGCGAACATTTTCAGAAGTATCTGCAACGCATTCCATCTTCCGTAAGTGCTAGGAACCAAAAAAGAGTATGATAATGGACCTTTGGAAACGGTCGAGCTCGACACATACCGAATATTGCAGTCTCGGTTTGATTGAGAATGTTCATGAGCGGTAGTGAAATAATGCTAGCTACCGCTCACGCCCTCTAGCCCCGGGTTGAGCAGAACTCAATATTCATAAAATTAATATTACACAAATTTAACCATCCAGAAGATGAAATGCATATGGCGGTGGACATGGAGTGCACTACTACCCCATGTCGCACGGCTAATGGTCCCAGTATCTAATAAAATTAAAAGTTATGTAACCCGCGACGTTAAGGATTGGTGCGAATCCGTGAACTCTTAACAGTATAGGTATTCTAATCAAGCAGGAAATTTAGCTTTCACAGAACAAAGTCAAGGATTGGTGCGAATATGTGAATTTTTAAAAATAGGTATACAAGTCGATCAGGACAGATAGACAGATATTTTTTATTGATTTAAAATTTACACGTTTATCATCATATACAATATGCAAACATATTCGTGACAGAATAAACAAAACAAACAAACAACAAAAACAAAATTGTGCACACTAGTTTCATATAAATTGTATTATTGAATACTTTGAAATATTAAATAATTGAATAAATATGTGGAAATGACACTGAACTTTAACTTACGCAAATTAAATTAAATATTAAATGAAAAAGACAATTTTGTTCTCATTATCACAAAAGCAATGACACAAATAATTAATTGATAATAGTTTTCAATTCGAGGATAAACCTAGTTTTGATTAAACAATAAATCATTACGAGAATCAAATGCTTCTTTTATAAACCAAGATAAATTAAACAACTCTTTCTTATTACGTGTTTTCATTAGCTCTATGAATTTTAAAACACGTGGACGTTTTTAATAGTTCTTTTTAATGTATTTTCTTCTTATATTATCATATACAGGACAAATCAAAACAAAATGGTATTCATCTTCGATGTCATTAGAATTACAAATGGTACAATAACGTTGGTTTCTTTCTAATCTGTTCTGTGCGTAGCGCCCAGATTCAATTCGCAGTGAATGCGACGATAATCTTAGTTTTGATAAAAGAATTCGCAACTTATATGGCAAAATATCGAGATATGGTTCATATTCAAAATTACCTTTAAAATATAAATACATTGACAAAACTCTATTATTTTTACAACATCGCTGTTCCACTTTTGAACAAAACAATCGACTAAACGCTGTTTAAAAACAGTATGAAATGTTTTCAAAGGAACACTATTTGGATTATTCCAAACATAGCCAAAACCATACTCGTTTAGAAGCTTTTTAACATGTACAATTTTCTATGTTATTGACGGAATTATTGTAAATAGTAGAAATTATAATATTTTCAGAGTTAACTGTTTTGCACCAATATTTAACGATTCTAACATAGCGCAATAAATACAATGGATATCGCCCAAGTTCCCCGTAAATACCCGCATTGCTAGTAGAAGTCTTAACATTTAAAATATATTTACAAACTTTTAAGTGAATCCTTTCAATTTCTTTCGACTTAGAAATCCCCCAGGCTTCACAACCATAATTCAAAATGGATCCAACAAAGGAGTCGAATAATTGACACATTGGTTTCGGTTTAAAATTAAACTTCTTAGTAGTAGCAATTAATATATGTAAAGCCTTTAAACCCTTCCCTGCTAAACTTACTTGATTTAAAATAAATGTTCCGGTATAATTAAAAATAACTCCCAGATAATTAAAATCGTTAACTATTTCTAAGAAGTTGTCGTTATATGTCCATGACTCATTTTGTCTTAATTGGCCCCTTTTCCTAAAAAACATAATTTTCGTTTTGACGGAATTTACTTCTAATCCCCATTTATTACAATAAGCTAGTAATAAATCTAAAAAGGATCAGGAAATGTAGCTTTCACCGAACACTATCAATCAACGTAGGTATATAAATACTTAAAAGGGGATTCCTTGGAAACAACAAACACAAACAAGAGATAAAAGTGGCAGACTCGGTTTCATTGCGTCTGCTCATGAGAGGTAATGTAAAGTGAAACACCTCTCACGCCTCCTAGCACCGGCTTAAGCGATGTTCTTCTTTAAAGCAACAAAGAATGGTCTTGGTGATCCCAAGGGAACAGTAAGTAATAACACTACTGATTGTTAGTCGGAGCATTAAACAAGTCAATACATACAGAAAAAAGGATCCCTTGGAAGCAACAAACATAAACAAGAGAGAAAAGCCGCAGATTAGGTTTTATTGAGTCCGTTCATGACAGGTAATGTAAAGTGCACAGTATAAGACGAACAGGAAATGTAGCTTTCACAGAGCACAGTCAACCAAAAATTAAGCTTGTTAAAAATCCTCGCTTTTATCTTTTTTTTCAGTATTATATGGAAGTTAATGGAAAAAGTATTTTAAAACAGTGTTATTATCGGTTGATTTATTGGAAACGGATACGCTGTGCTGCTATTGAGGACGAACCAACGTCTCGTAAAAATCAATACATTTTACGAGTTTCATGTCAAAAGATATGCGGCTAATGCAATTAATCATGATCGACTCCATCGATCTCTTTCAGTCTTGTTAGACACTTATCATGTATCGTTAACTTCATATAAACTATTTTGCCTCATCATTTTCTTGATAAGATTGCCAACTAACAGAGTATTGACTTCTAGTCCACAATTTTTTTCATCGCGTTGTTTAAAAAATCGAAAATGACCGAATTGCATCCATCATTGCTGAAAGAAGAATATTAACGTATTATTATATGGATTTATTTTATGCTTAGCAGTGAAATAGTGGATTTTAGCAATGAAATAAAACCGGTATTTCATAAGCGTGAAATATAGCTAGGAGATTTATTTCTTCACTGTCGGAATTACGTTTTTTCAATATCAAAAACATCTTTTTATTTGTTTATAAAATAACTGTTTAATATCATTTGATTATAAATGGTCTAACTAAGAAAATGGGTTATAGTTTTTAAAACTCGTCAAGTATTTCAGAATTGGTGTCATTTACAGTGAAAATTTTCAGTTGGTCATTCAAAAACTATGTTTTTTTCAGAAAGTTGCTATAAAATATCTGGCTGATTCCTGCCATTTGTCGTCTTTTCATTATTTCGCCCCGAAAAGACGACAGAACGAAAAGACGACAAATACAGCGCGAAAAGACGACAGAACGAAAAGAAGACAGAACGACAGAACGAAAAGACGCTATTTCAAGGGTGAAAAGACGACAAAATGCCACGCGAAAAGATAAAAAGACGACATTTCAGCATCAAAAAGAAACCAATTGATATTCTCGTATTTTTGTTATTTTGTGTGGCCTTCTGTCGTCTTTTCGCTCTTGAAATGGCGTCTCTTCGTTCTGTCATTCATTCCGTTCTGTCGTCTTTTCTTTCTGTCGTTCTGTCGTTCTGTCGTCTTTTCGTTCTGTCGTCTTTTCGTTCTATCGTTTTGTCGTCTTTTCGTTCTGTCGTCTTTTCACCTTCCGGTTGACATGCGCGTTTCGGTCATTGCGGCCATTTCATCGTGACTACTAGAAGTCGGGACGATTTTGAACTATCGGAGAATCGGGCAAAATCGACAGGGAGTGTGCTTATCATATGTTCAATAAATAATAAACGAAGGGTTACTAGTTCTGTTAATAGATTTTGAAGTATCGGAGAATCGGGCAAAATCGACAGGGAGTATGCTTACCGCATGTTCAATAAATAAAGGGTTACTGTTTCTGTTAAATCGTTTATATAAACACAGAATGATCATCATAATTTTATTGATCACTAGTCTTGTGTAAGGCAATAAACATGTAAGTATGGTATGTCGAATAAAAGTAATGAATTGTATTGTTTCTGCAACTCATTAATTAGCTTTTCACACCTTATATAACGAATATTGAAGTGATAATTATATGTTTGGCTTTGTCTTAATATCGTGTTCGGCCGTTTCCAAAGGTCCACTCTCATACTATTTTAAAACAAAATTCTGCATAATGCAGTACACTTTGACTATAAATCAAATATAAAGTTGTCATACTTCTGGATGAAATAAAATCTGTTATTCACTCCAAAACAACAAATATCCTCTATTTATTGAAGCAAATTGTTTACTAGGACTGTAGCAGACAGCCTTTGTCGTTAGTATAAATTTAGGTGTTACCTAATCGAAAAGTGCATACAATCTCTGTTTTATTTTATTTCACTGTATAAGGGTTCGAGAAGAAACTCGTTAAATGTTTTGATTTTAACTTTTCCGGTCCTTCGTTTACATTTTCTGCGCGATTTTGTCGAAGCGTTGGGAAATAATAACTGTCAACTGTCCACTAATCAGGTGTTTCCACAATGCACAGTTTCTGAAAGAAATGTAGAAAAACAAATGAACAGTTGATTAAAATAATAATTTATGGTAATTACACTAATACACGCGGTATTAGAGAAACTAACCCAACATATAACAGCAAAATTGCACTATAAAACCGTTTATTAAAACTCTAACCAGGCGTTCAGGTCATATAATAATGTATGAGTACTAAATAAAAGTAGTTTATTTAATAGTTTTTAAAATACACGTGATTGATGCTAGAATGCTTAAAATGATTATGAGTTGGTAACTCTTAAGTCGACGCCCCAGTATTGGGATTTAGTTTGACTGGTTAAAACTGTTTATTTTATGTCTATAGAGTTTGGATTCTCAAATATATAAGTTATATACATACCTCGTCGTCAGTAAGTTTTGAAACGATATACATATGTTGTAAAATGTGGCTGTTGCTGGCGGTATAGCTACTTTAAATCCCTGTGTTATAGTACGTAGCGCGTGGTGTCAGGTATTCATTTCTAGAAAGTACAATGCATGTCCTATAATACCGTAATCTCCATATGATTCTTTGTTTGAATGGTGATTTACGTCATTCTTAACACATTTTAGGCCATATAGTCGTAGAGGCAGACCACCCCATTTGTTCTGCACAGAACCAGTACTGTATCGGTAAGAATCGACACGTTCTCACTTACAAGTTGCAACGTCGTTAATCCCTCGACAACAGAATCTACTTATGTAAAAGCTGGAATATTCGTTTAGAAATTGTACACATCAAATCTAGAACAAATACGGATAATTGCGCATTCCGTTTGATTTGTAAAATTAGTGTCTACGCACTTCAGCATCAACCCTTGTACTTGGTTAACAGTTGTTTATTCGACCTTTATTTATGTTCAGTGTTTTTGCCATTTCCCCCCCGTAATAATCGAACAGAAGCTATTTACGCTAGCGCAAATATCTAGCTTGTATCTTGCAGATAATACGTTTAAAGTAGTACATTCATTAAACACAGCAGAAAACAGAATTCCAACTTTTACAGTAACGAATACAGTAACGTATATATATTAATTTATGTTCATATGTATGATATACAAGTAGATATGAAATTCAAACAGGAAATGTAGAATTCGAGGAGCACAATCAACCACAAACACGCATAGAAACAACAAACAATTACAAAAATGAATAAAAGGCAGGATGGATAATTGAAGGGTAATTGGAGCGGCCAGTGGCGGAAAACGTCGCTGGGGGTTTAAACTAGGTTCTAGGGTGCACCATACCTCACTCTTATCCTATTGTCATCCCAATAAAACGGGACAGTGTTAATATAGATATCTCCTCCACGTTATATTCCCTAACACACAAGGCAGCATTAATAGGCAATGTAAGTATAACACATCGATGATCGCTGGGGGTTTAAACTAGGTTCTAGGATGCACCAAACCTCACTATTATCCTATTGCCATCCTAAAAAAACGGGACAATGTAAATAAAGATATCTCCTCCACGTTATATTTTCTAACACACAAGGAAACATTAATAGGCAATGTAAGTATAACACATCGATGATCATGCATACATATTATAAAAAAAACAGGAAATCCACAAAGTAAGTTATCAGTGACTCGGCAGAGGCCAGAGCAACTAGAGAACAAACCGCTAAGAGTACAACAAAACAGTATTTAAGACAAACATCAAACGCTACACGAAGTGTATGATCTAGTCTGTTATATGTGTTACCTGTTGGTTTTTATCTATGTTCTGGGGCAATGTGTACAGCTTAGAAGTTAAAGTAAACCTATTTCATAATATAAAGAACATATTACCCGCCATTCAATGAGAAAGAACATATTACCGGCCATGCAATGAGAAAGAACATATTACCGGCCATGCAATGAGAGAGAACATATTACCGGCCATGCAATGAGAAAGAACATATTACCCGCCATTCAATGAGAAAGAACATATTACCGGCAATGCAATGAGAAAGAACATATTACCGGCCATGCAATGAGAAAGAACATATTACCGGCCATGCAATGAGAAAGAACATATTACCGGCCATGCAATGAGAAAGAACATATTACCGGCCATGCAATGAGAAAATCCTATATACCTTTATAACAGTAATCGTATTTTGGCAAACTATTGTTTGGACTGAACCGACGCACACTAATCTTATTTTGGCAAACTATGGTTTGGACTGAACCGACGCACACTAATCTTATTTTGACAAACTATGGTTTGGACTGAACCGACGCACACTAATCTTATTTTGGCAAACTATGGTTTGGACTGAACCGACGCACACTAATCTTATTTTGGCAAACTATGGTTTGGACTGAACCGACGCACACTAATCTTATTTTGGCAAACTATGGTTTGGACTGAACCGACGCACACTAATCTTATTTTGACAAACTATTGTTTGGACTGAACCTAGACACAATCTTATTTTGGCAAACTATGCTTTGGTTTGAACCAACACCTACACAGTTTTTGTCCCTGACTCGATTTATGGGATTATCTTATATCAACATTATCTTCAATCAAAACCAAATCTGTCCGGAAACTAGTCCAGTCGAAAATCTGTTATCAGTTTTACACGGTACTTGTTGAAGACATGATAGGAGTGCCTTGTTGTTATGTTTGTTACCACATTAACCCGCAGGAGAGCATTTTTGTTTACATTTATTACTCGTATTTAGTAACACATCTTCGTTTAACGAGATAAAAATATGGTTTAGACATCAATATTTATCATTCTTAAAAATCTTAAAAATCTTCCACGCAAACATGATATTAAAAACAATTTCAACAGGTAAATATTTGTTAATTGTATTTTAAATTGCAGATATTGGATCAATGACGAATTTAAGCATAAACACATGTTGTAAATTTTGTTTATTTATATGCCACGAACAAACACATTTCAATGGGACCCTATGGAAAATTGTAGCATGGTCACAGACAATTATCTTTGTTCAGACACAGGTGTAAATCGTTTAATTGAAAATAAGACCTGTCAGAATAACTGTGAGAATAACAGTGAGAATAACAGTTAGAATAACTGAAATAGAGCTGAAATGGACATGCTACAAAACAAATAGAGTATGGTTTCATTGAGTTGGTTAATTTAAAAACCTCGATGGGCTACGCCCATCTCGATGTTTAAATGAACCAACTCAATGAAACCATACTCTATCTATTACTTAACAGTGGCGTGAGACGCAAGCACGTTCAATAACCCAAGGAATCTATTCCATAGTAAACCTGTAAGAGCGTGACAATATTTCTGGATGGCTATACAGTGTTTCCCTCTCTCTGGAACCAAGGTAATATGTTCACTTGCCATTAGAGTAACAGAGTAGCTATCCCGCCTACAGAAGCCAAACTTTACAACATATGTACACGTTTTCTACCCACGACGAGGTATATACATAACTTACATATTTTGAAATTCAAACTCTATATACCGAAGAGTTACCGAACTCTTCATTCATTTTACGCATATTCAAACACGGGTATCTTAAGAACCTGTTAATAAACATTTACCTTTAATCGATTCAAGGCTGGAATAGACGAAAAGCAAAACAGACTTCCAACAATGTACTGGATTCCCAAATTACATAAACAACCATAAAAAGCTCGTTTTATTTCCAGTTCTAGTTCTTGCACCACAACAAATATCTCCAAACTTTTAACATATTGTCTTACTGCCGCTAAAGATCACGTTTAACAATATTATGCTAAAGCTTATGAAAACCCTGGGATTAATTTATGTTGGTCTATTAAAAATTCAGGCGACGTTCTTGATAAAAATTGCAATAAACGTCAAGTTTCATCAATAAGTACTTATGCTTTTTCTGCATGATATACAACTTTACCACACATTTTTATCAAAGACAAGCTTTTTGCTTTCATTCAAAAAACGTTTCCTAGGGGAAATACTACATATTTGGCCTGTAACAATATTAAAGCGTTTTTTCTAACAGCAGTTTTGACAATTACACTATGTGGACTTTTCATGAAGTTTGTGAATCACGTTATTTTTCTATTAGATAATATTTTCGCCAGGTATGGAACTACCATTTATAGACAAATTGTTGGTATCCCCATGGGTAAGAACTGTGCACCCCTTGTCGCATATTCGTTTTATATTGCTATGAAAGAGATTTCATGTTGAGTCTTGAACATTTCTTTTCTACTATGGTTAATAACATATATCATGTATATCCCAAAGAACTTCAACTTAACAAAGCTAATATAGAGTACTCTGATACTAACGCTTCTCTTATGGATTTACATCTCTATATTGAAAATGGTGAAATAATTAGCAAAATCTATGACAGGAGAGATGATTTTAATTTTGATATTGTTAATTATCCCCATTTAGATGTGGATGTTCCCCGAGCAACTCCTTAAGGGGTCTATGTGTCTCAACGTATTCGTTTTTCTAGAGCTTTTACTGGAGTTGAGGACTTTAATATTCGTAATCTTTCTAAAACGCTACTCCATCAGGGCTACCGTTACCATAAACTTCGTAAAACCTTTGCAACATTTTATTACTGTAACACTGATCTTCTTTCCAAATATAATAGTAATGTAAGAACTCTTCTGCTACAATGACTTCCATGGTGACGTGATTTACAAACTTCGTAAGATCCTTGGTCATGTTCACTTTCATACTATCTTTGTTAAACTTGTTATAAGGTTTATCAAAAGAGTTTATGAACCTATAATTTTGCAACGCGCTGCATGCTTGGTGGTGGACAATATTGTCTTATCGTGCCCTCAGTGGTTTATTCTCTGGTTGCTCTGGCTTTCTGTATTTATATATACACGACCATCTTTGATATGTTACTTGCAGTGCCTATTAATGCTGCCTTGTTGGTTAGAGAATAATTCATGGAGGGGATTTCTTTATTTTCACTGTCCCGTTTTATTGGGATGACAGTAGGGTAAGTGTGAGGTTTAGTGCACCCTGGAACCTGGTTTAAACCCCCTAGCGGCCTTGTTTGCCACTGACCGTTCAAAGGCGGTAGCCCTATTGTCAGCCCGTTTTGTGTTTGTGGCGTCATATGCTTTTATTCCTTATTAACATTGTCATTCACTGTGTTCTGTGAAAGCTGCATTCCCTGTTCGATTTGCATACTATTTTTTATAAGTGATTGATTTGAATTGGTCAGTGTTAGCATCCTGTTTATGTTTGCCTTCTGTTTTAACCATTCATCCACATTACCTGACCATCTGTACAAATAGTATAATTCCAAATAGGATTGTGTTCATGCCCTTCCGTGCAGTAGAGGGGTACTAGTATATTGTGTTACCATTGTACAACCATATATCACACTGTGCGCGTCTGTTAACTCCTTCAGTTTTCATCAAATCGAAATGAAACCCTTTTTGTGTTTGTGACGTCATATGCATTTGTTCTTTATTACTATTGCCATTATGGAATAATATTCCAGAGCACATTCAGAAGTGTGCAACAATGAAAAGTTTTACAAACAACTGCATGAAATGGATAAAGGAAAAACAACATTAAACTCGATATAGATATCATCTCATCTTATTATTGTGTAAATATCGTTCAAACTACCACCACCAACAATGTTATTATGTTTACATATATCTTATGTATCTTGCCTTTCTTGTATTTTGTATTTTGTATCATGTATTTGTTATAGAGGGCCCCAAGGAAGATTAGTATAAACTAATTTGGTCACCCTCGATAAATAAAGACTTTCATTCATTCATTCATTCATGTTTTGTTTTTTTTGCGTGTTTTTGTGTTTACTGTGTTCTGTGCAAGCTGCATTTCCTGTTCGACTTTTATACTAATGTTATTTATACTCATATACATTAATATATGGCCTGAACACATGGATAGAGTTTGATAAACGGTTTTGTAGAGTAATTTTGCCTATTTTTGGCAGGTAGGTTTCTGTAACCACGACTAACAATACTAACAACTAATCTCAGTCCTTATTACATCAGTTGGTTGAAAGCAGGAATTTTGTTTTATTGCAGACTCAATTATCGCAACCAAAAACGCGCAGAAACAAAACACTAGTTACAAGAAATGGAGAGAGTATGATTTTATTGAGTTGATTAATTTAAATATCTAGATGGGCATAGCCCATCGAGTTGTTTAAATTAACAGACGAGTTACACCATACTCTATTTGTTTTGTAGCATGACCATTTCAGCTCCATTTCAGTTATTCTAACTGTTATTCTAACTGTTATTCTAACATATGTTATTTTCAATTAAGCGATTTACACCTGTGCTATTACAAAGAGAATTTTCAGTGACCATGCTACAAATATGAATAAAAGACGAGATATAACATTACAAACATAAAACAGTTGACAATAGGGCTACCGCCTTGGAACGGTCAGTAGCAGAAAAGGCCGCTAGCAACAAACACAAACAATTCCATTCTTTATTACATCAGTTGGTTAAATGCAGTAATTTTGTTATTGCAGACTCAATTATATCGCTTCTAAGTCAACGCATTGCGCTAATGTGTTCACAGACACTAGATATAAGCAATTCAATATTAATATTATTAGCACGGTGATTTAATATGTATTTCATCCCAGTGAAATACTAGATACGTGTTCATTTTGTTCCACAGTCTGTTATCATCCGGGAGTAAAGACACTGCGAGAAGTGAGTTATTTATATAGATTATAATCACATCGTTCATAGTGCTTGAGTTCTGGATATACCTTGCTGATAAAAAGGTAAGGAAGACGTTAATATATATTTTTACACAGCCGCTTTTAGAAAAAACAAACAACTACAGTATGTATACACAGTGTGTTGATATTGGTTTAAAATAAGTTTCTACCATATACCGCACCGCACTGTATTGATTTATATTTTGTATTTCTATTGAAGCTATACATATTTGATCATCTGTGCCTGTCCATTTACGCCAAAGACCACAAACACGAAATGGATTGTTTATGTACAATTTATTTGGTGAGGTAGTTGTAAAACGTTTTGAATTACATTACAATTGGAGATTTTCATTACATAATATTTTTAATGTTTTCCAAATTTCACATTTTATGCCAGTAAATATGGATCATTATTCTTTATTTAAAATTATAGACAACCGCTAATATGTGAAATTATACTTTATTCAGATGAACATTAATAACAATAATCTCTGGCTGAAGGGTAAATGACTTTTCTATGTAAATCGTTCAGAACTGTTAATTATATTTTTTGACATTCATAGACAGATAAAAATATCGGACGGTGAAAGCAGTTACTTGTGATACGCAGGCTTCATAACCGCTGCTCCCAACTAAATTCCATTATTTTTATTTCGCTCTTCGGGGCATTTAATTTTATTAGATACTGGGACCATACGCCGTACGACATGGGGAAGCATATAACTCCATGTCCACCGCCGTATGCATGCCATCTTTGGGATGGTTAAAATTGTGTACTGTTGATTTTATGAATATTGAGTTCTGCTCAACCCGGGGCTAGAGGGCGTGAGCGGTAGCCAGCATATTTCACTACCGCTCACGAACAGTCTCAATCAAACCGAGACTGCAATATTTCGTATGTGTCGTGCTCGGCCGTTTCCAAAGGTCCATTATCATACCTTTTTTTCAAGGACGACAGTCAACCACAAAACACAAAAACAAACACGCAAACAGACAAACGAGAAGGCAAAAGTAATAAAAAATGCAAACGACATCACAAACACAAAATGGTTGACAATAGGGCTACCGCCTTGGAACGGTCAGTGGCAACAAAGGCCACTGGGGGTTTAAACCGCTTCTATGGTGCACCAAACCTCACACTTACCCTACTGTCATCCCATTAAAACAGGACAGCGTAAATAAAGAAATCCCCGCCATGATCTAATCTCTAACCAACAATGCAGCAATATAAGTAAAACACAAATATGCTCGTGTAAATATAATACAAAAAAACAATAGCCAAGAAAGACACAATGAAGGTACTCAATGACTTGGCAGAAGCCAGAGCAACAACAGAATAAACCATTAAGGGCACGACAGGACATTCATATTTTCTCTTTGTAGTTATTGTCTATTTCTGTGCGTGTTTTTGGTTGACTGTGGTCCTTGTCTGTTTCTGTGCGTGTTTTTGGTTGACTGTGGTCCTTGTCTGTTTCTGTGCGTGTTTTTGGTTGACTGTGGTCCTTGTCTGTTTCTGTGCGTTTTTTTTGGTTGACTGTGGTCCTTGTTTGTTTCTGTGCGTGTTTTTGGTTGACTGTGGTCCTTGAATGCTACATTTCCTTCCTGTTTGACGTTTATATCGAAGTCTGAATACCTAATATAAGACTGAATTGGCTTACTACTTTGGTGTGAATTGTAGACTAGAAACTATCTGAGTACTTTTAATACAGCGATATAGAGTATCTTATTTCCATTATATATTTGTGAAAACAACCTAAATGAAACAGTATCAACCTCATATTTTGTTTATTCGAATCTACAATCATACTTTACTAGTAGATTTAACGAAAAAAACATATACGGACAAACATTATTTTTTGTCTGACTTCAGAAATATAGAAAAAACATGTTGAAATGAAAGCCGAAACATCATCTGCATTGTTTATTAGAGAACCTGTCGGGTTCTTTATTTACACTGTCCCGTTTTATTAGATGATAAAAGGGTAAGGGTGAGGATTGTGCAATTTTGAATCTGGTTTTATTCCTCAGCGGACCTTTTAGCCACTAATCTTTTTAAGGCGGTACCCCTATTGTGAACCCTTTTATTTTTGTGTTGTCGTGTCTTGCCTTTTAGTCACTTTAATCTATGCGTGCGTTTGGTTAACTGTGGTCCTTGAATGCTGCATTTCCTGTTCGACTTTTATGTCCACTTTTTCTGTCAATTGTGTTTAGCTCGATGTGCAATAGGAATTGCCTCATCGATTTCCGTAACCGGTAATTTCCGTTTTACGGAAATTGACGAGGCACTAAGTACTAAATATTCGTAAGACCGCAGTAAAACATATAGGCAGTTACATTAATAAAGGAAGGTTACTTGACATTTTTGAAGTTATGTTATAATGATTCATTATTGAATGAATATTGATAAGGGAGATCCTTTGGAAGCAACAAGCAAAACCGAGAGAATAAAATAACAGACTCGGTTTTACTGAGTCTGTTCATGAGAGGTAATGTTAAAAGCAATCAACATATTTTACGCCCTCTACCACCGGCCTAAGCGGTATTCTAATTCACATATATTTATTATTGAATTTATTAAACGTGTTGGATAACAATTATATGACACTCGGTAGAGACTGGCATTATATATGATCCATCGGGTTAATACAGTTACTATTAAACAGGCACTCATGAACTATTCTCTATGTACGATGAAAAAAAAGCAACAAACTCTTGAACCTCTCCCAAATCAAATTCCATAGGCTCCTTGTATAGGATTGTCACAAATAAAGACACTTTATGCAATGAATGCACGTAAACTGCATCCACTGCCAGTGAAATTGAACCTAAGGCTTATGATTTTTTCACGAAACTCATACTACTCCGCGCATTTTACAGAGCTGTTCACAACCAAAGATGAAAGCGCGCGCCTGCCTTCGTTTAAAAACTTCAAAAAGTGAGAACGGGCAGAATGAGTATTATATGAAATTTCAAACCCTTTCTTGGTGACACTCATGAAAAAGTCAACATTTCCATGGTGATTCAGTGCAGAAAAGTCGTATGTCCCTTTTTTACCCCAATTCAGGTTATGTATAATTTATAAGTGGGTGTTTCTTCATGGCGGGGATTTCTATATTTACACTATCCTGTTTTATTGGGATGACAGTAGGGTAATTGTGAGGTTTGGTGCACCCTAGAACCTGTCTAATGATGTCTAATTTGGCATTTTTTCATCTTTAAAGTTGTTCTTTGTTTCTGTGTGTGTTTATGGTTGACTGTCGTCCTTGTATGCTACTTTTCCTGTTCGATTTTTATGTCCATATTTCCTATATGCCTGTCCTTACGTGGACTATATTTCATATTTTCGGTAGGCGTTTACAGTTGTTGTTTTCTTCAATTGAAATAACATCTGTTTGGAAAGTATGACAATCGATTATCCATGTTCTTAATCAATACGTGCAGCAATTAGACTGGAAGGCTTACAAAACTGCAATAAACGAAATTATAATCACTGATATGCTAGGAACGCACATGCCTGGCATCTTCTTTTCTAATAACAAAGTAGGACATTGCCATACAACTAGTTTTCAATCAGACGGCCAGAAGTGTCATACACAAACACTGAACACTTATTCACCATTTAACGTATATGCATGTATCGTTAACACAAACGTTGTAAATGTTGCCGCCAACACATACACATAGTAATAATAATAAGGTTTAATTGCGACTCATTGTTTACATACAATTACGTATATACAGGCTACATATTAACATACACACATGGATAACATACATGCTACATATTAACATACACACATGGATAACATACAATGTACATATTAACATACACACATGGATTACATACAGGCTACATATTAACATACACACATGGATAACATACAAGCTACATATTAACATACACACATTGATAACATACAGGCTACATATTAACATACACACATGGATAACATACAAGCTACATATTAACATACACACATTGATAACATACAGGCTACATATTAACATACATACATGGATAACATACAAGCTACATATTAACATACACACATGAATAACATACAGGCTACATATTAACATACACACATGGATAACATAAAGGCTACATATTAACATACACACATGGATAACATACAAGCTACATATTAACATACACACATTGATAACATACAGGCTACATATTAACATACACACATGGATAACATAGATAACATACAAGCTACATATTAACATACACACATTGATAACATACAAGCTACATATTAACATACACACATTGATAACATACAAGCTACATATTAACATACACACATTGATAACATACAAGCATCATTCCTTACAGAATTATAAGAGACGATGATAGGAATATATTCACAGATCTTAAGTTAAAATGACAGATATCTCTAACACATAATTACATAGACATAGGAACTTGCATAGTAATCCAAGGGATTAACAACACTATCATGTAGTAAACTATACAATATAATGCAATCCATGAGTTTTGTAACTAAGGAACAAAATAATTGATTCATTTTATATACATTCCATAACATATTATGCCATTGTTAATCACGAACCCTGACTATTAAGAATAACTGATAATAATCAAACAAAATCATATACCCAGCATGAAGGAATCTTTCAATGTGAAACA
Source organism: Cyrtodaria siliqua (assembly GCA_037043455.1). Classification (NCBI taxonomy): domain Eukaryota; kingdom Metazoa; phylum Mollusca; class Bivalvia; order Adapedonta; family Hiatellidae; genus Cyrtodaria; species Cyrtodaria siliqua. The sequence continues at coordinate 120,298 of JAWPHD010001726.1, read as the reverse complement.
GACCTATTAATGTAGTTTCTTTTAACAATTCTAAATGTATAACTTGATGCCAAATATTTGTAGGAAATACCAGTTTGAAAAAGGTATTTTACTGCTTTTATTTTTTATTTATTATGTATGAACAACATTTCTGTAGTAAGACACATATATCACTAGAAATAGCCATAATTTAGTCCTGTGATACGCAGGCTTCATAACCTCTGATCCCAACTAAATTCCATTTTGTTTATTTCGCCCATTGTTTTCTCGTTTAAGGCAAAGCGTTTTGTTAGAAACTGGGATCAGGCGTTGGCCATGGAATGGTGTGAAAATACCGCATTGAACGTTCCATGGTCACCGCCATATACATAGCATATTCAAGATAGCTTACATTTCTGTACTATTGACATGATTAATATTGAGTTCTGCTCAACCCGGGGCTTGCAGGCGTGAACAGTAGCAAGAAGTCTTCACTACCGTTCGTGAAACCGAGACTGCCATATTTTTCGTATTTAACGTGTTCGAGAATTTCCAAATTTCTCCTTTAAATCTCTTTTACTACTTTTCCAGAATACTTCTTTATCGTGTTTTTGTAACATTTGTTTTTGAAGACACTGGTTAGGAGCAGTACCATTTTGACACATTGAACACATAGCGTAAACGGTCATTTCACATGAGTTGTCAACAAACAAAACCGTATTTGAAGACATTGATATGCATGACATCTTGAATGAGAATTGTTAATTATAAATTACTTTATTTTTTCATTTTCATGTCAAAACTATATCATCCAGCTATGATTTTGTTCTGGGATTGTAATAAAGCCATGGCATAAATATCATATTTCGTTCATTAAGTGTCAATGACGACAAGTTAACAAATAGTGAAAATGGGATCCCTTGGAAGCAACAAACATAAAAAAAAGAGAAAAATAATAGACTCTGTTTAATAATCTGTTCATAAGAGGTACAATAAAGTGCAACCGCTCTCACACCCATTAGCACCAGCTTTATCGGTAAGCGGTTTTCAACTTTAAAGTCACACAAAATGGGCTTGGTGATCCCAAAGGACCAGTAATTAATAACGCTACTGATCTGTAGTCGAGGCGACTTTTTAAAGCCGCACACAGCAGTAAACAAACACTAGTGCTAATGTTAATAAAAGGGAATCCCTTGAAAGTTGTGCTTTCTTTTGTTATGTGACGTAATGTGACGTAATGATAATAATATTCGTCCTAATGTATTATTGCAATAATTAAAATCGTTAGCAAAAATGTTATGATGTTCGGCAAGCTGTCACGTCATATAATATTTTCCAATTCGTTTAATAAATTCAATAATAACAAAGCACTCATACGTTCGTTACACTACAATTAAACTGGACTATAACATATAAAATCATTATACAAAGGCTGCATACTGAAGACTCCGTTGACGACATTTACAAGTTTTAACGACTAAAAGTAGATATACAAGTCAAACAGAAAATGTAGCTTTCAATGACCATAGTCAACCTCACGCACGCACAAAAACAAACAACTATTACACAGATGATTAAAAGGCAAGATATGACACCACAAACATAAATGGGTTGACAAAAGGGCTACCGCTGTGCAACGGTCAGTGGCAAGAATAGGCAGCTTTGGGTTTTAAAAAGCAGGTTCTACTCTGCACCAAACCTCACTCATGAGAACAATACAGACAACAACATCTTGTTGATTATACATACAGAGTAACATCTTTATGTTTATCTTTTATAATTTGTGCACAGTCGATTTATAAGACTATATTTAATTCATTTTCGATGTTTCTATTTTTTTGTAATCTTTCAGGGGCGGATCCAGGATTTCAGCTTATGGGTGTAAGATTTTGGTCAATTTGCGGGTCCGTTTCTAGCCTAATAAAATGGTTGCGGTAGTGCATTGATAGGGTAAAAAAGTCCGTTTTCAAATAAAAGGATTTAACAATGTGTTAATTGAACCACTCATTAGCCATTATGCGTCAAGCTAGCGTGAATCTTTTTTATACCGATGGCGTGCATCGAAATTTTATCTACAGTAACATGGATATACATGTATGATCCGGAATTTTTTTTGGGGGGGGGGGGGGCGTGGGGGGGGGGGCGCCGGGTGCATCCCACTGGATCCGCGCCGGGTGCGCCCCCTGGATCCGCTAGTGACTTTGGTGTATAATCATGGCTTAGTATACTTGTTGTAAACTGCCTTTTGAAAGATAATTATGTTATGGAAATGGTATGATTTCTTGTATATAAGGTATCAGTATTAAGGCGCAATATGTGGAGCGCTATGGTCTAGTGGTAAAGCGTTGGACCCATGATCGAAAAGTTGTGCGTTCGATCCACGCCATTACCATATGTCGGCGTTTGCTTAATACTAGTTCTACCCAGGAAGATATCGAGAGTAGTTAAAATAAGTTCACAGAGCTTTCGTTACAATCGATGTAAAAAAAATAAGTTTAAACTTAACTAATATTAACGGGGAAAGCATCAATCTTGTATTTTTCGAGTATCAATAATAAACACTATAGTCAGCATGACACACATATTACAATCACAAATAATTTGCGCTTGAATTTGTTCAAACTGTAGATATCAAATAATTGCAGACAGTTTAACCTTGACTACATAAGAACAAAGAATCTAACTTTGATAACATTAACACTGAGAAACGCCTTCATTTCCACTGCATTAAAACTGAGAGACGGTCTAACTTTTACTACATTTGCACAATGACGACTATTGCTTTAAGTAAAAATCAGTAAAGCGGACTGTCAGCTGGGTGTCGCTGAAACATGTTAGTTAAAATTACATTCCGTAACAAACCAGATCAAGTATGTCACATACTATTAAAAAACAATTACTTTCATTGACAAATGCTTATTTCAAATATCTCATTTAGGTCTCACATATCACCGATATTAGTTGCTGTCACCGCAGGACGAGTTTCAGGAGTGTGACCTTTGATTAGAATGTCATCGCGTGTTGTATGACATTTAAACACATTATAATCATTGACACCATTGACCATGTTTGCGATGTATTAACACGAAAGCGTAATTTACATTGTTGAATAAAGTAACATTATTTCTACGAGCTGGGCAAAAAGTGTCATCTTGACATTATTATGAGACACTTCCATGGGAACCGGAGAAGATAGGGAATTACAACACGAAGTATAACAGTTTTTACGGAATCCAACAAACATTTGGATAATAACATAATATAGCGACGGTTGGAATTTTATTAGTGTTGATGCGTTTGACGTCGTAACGTTTAGCATATAAAACAAAAACGAATTACGTTGACAAACATAACACACGAACCGTTATTAAATATTTTCTAAATAAAACCAAGATTGTTTGACGGAATTCAATAGCAGTACAAAACAAGAAGTACCGCTTCGTGGGGTTGAACTCGTAACCCAACTAAAATTACTCTCGCGGGTAATAATAATCGAACTTCACAATAGTCGAGCTCGCTACCGACTGAGCTAACCGGGCCAGATGCATTAAATAAGACATACTATATAGAAAATCTAATGCGCTAATGGATGTCACGTTATCAGCAACAAATGTAAATAATGTGGGTCCCACATTGTTTACAAATAAAACTGTTTTTTTTTTCAAACTCACGAATGTATAACGTAATAGATAGAGTCTGGTCTCATCTATTTGGCTTATTTAAACACCTCGATGGGCTACGCCCATCTCGGTGTTTAAATAACCAACGAGCTGAGACAGACTAGATCTTTTTTGTAGCATGGTGTACTAAGTAGCATTGTGACGTCATATTGACCGTACTCTAAATCCCAGTATCTGGTAGTTGTAGTACAGTATAGCCACGTCCCCTTAGTTACCCTAAATTTAAAGATTTATTGCTCTGCATTCATCAAAGGAGTTGTCACCGACCATGCTACAATACTTACTTATCTGGGTCTATGCTCATGCTTTCATGCATACATTTCACTGAATAAAAATCAGACAGTTATTTGGCTATGCTCCATATCTGCTTACTTAAGGACAGTGTCACTTTTCCACATAATTAACGATTTTGAGAAGAGACTTGAATCTTGAGTTGGCCGTTCAGAACATTTAATAATTTTGACAAACAATAATGTGCGTTTTCTTATCTATGACAGTTATGACGAATTGCGTTTTCCGCATTATTTGTTGCCATGCTAAGCAGAACAATTTTGGAATCACATATCTTTTGTATGAAAACAATGGCAATCTTTCATCCAAGCCTTCATATCAGCAGATGCCAATACTTATCTCAATAAAGTTATTGCTAACTTGTTTTCAACAACATATTAAACGAAATTATAGTCTCTGATATGATATGGACGCACATGTCTGGCATGATTTATTATTCATGTTTGGCATGAACTTGTTTTTATAAACAACTGTAGGAAATAGTGTATACACATGCTTAGATATGAAATAATAGAACACACATTTATATATGTGACATTTCTAAGCACAAGTATATATACTTGCATACACAACACAAACTACTAATGACATACATTAGTAATGTTACAGATACCGACTTTCGTTTTCTCACTGATATATAAATGCATGTGTATGCAATCTTTTCTGGTGCTTCCTGTCTAATTTACCGTACACACTGTTAAAGTACTATTTGTAGGCAAATAAGAAGTTTCCGCATACTCTCTTAGTGCCATCTGTGTTGTCTATAAACGTTCACATGTTTGGATATGAGGGTTCACACGAATGCAGGAAAGCATGCAGGACACGATGTTTCGTCCTTGAAACAGTTGTGCACTCACGATCATGGGGCTTACAAGTTTCTACTGATAAGATAAGTAATAATTTCTTGAAAGATGTTAATCCAAATCTAAACAAACGTGGTGCCGTTAGATAACTCAAACGGCGATAACCATACAGCTGTTATCCACTACAGCTAACACTTAGACTTAAACTGTGCCTTACGATGTCACTACATAAACACGTTTTTATAAATCCGTGTACTTTATTTAGTCAAACACAGTCATAGGGTACTTTGTTTCTGATTAGTATTTTGTTTTTATTTTGCATATATGCATGATACTATTTGTGGTTTACTTTACTGCCTAGTTTGTTTACTTTACTGCCTAGTTTGTTTACTTTACTGCCTAGTTTAAGTATGCTAAGTGTACCACTATACATATTTAGTTGCATGGAGTAAAACAAGAAAGTCTGTTTAACTAAGTCTAAATTACTAAAAAAGCTAGGTACAATTTATACGTCGACTCTAGACCATATCTCGACCAAGACTGTCCACGCCTCTCTTCATGCAGCCTCATTCTGAGATTTCATTTTGATTGTAAATTCTTTTATTTACACATTCTTGTCACCTTTTACGCTAAAGATAGGATAATAGCGAGGTTGTGTACACATAAAATAGATTTAGTTTAACCAGTAGGCTATTTTGCTTACTAACTGTTCCAAGCCGGTAACCCTGTCTTTACCACATTTTGTGTTGTGTATTGCCCTTTTTATTGTATATTTAATCTGCTCTTTGTTTCTGGTACTGTGTGGACATATGGTGTGATTGCGTTTAGGTACTTTTCGTTTCTATAGGACAAACTTGTACCTGTCTAAACCCTCAGCGCTCTTTTTTGCCATTGATCGTTCAAAGAGAGAGAGAGAGAGAGAGAGAGAGAGAAAGGGAGAGAGAACAAGAGAAATCTAGAGAGATAAATATGTTGTATTTTTATCAACTTTGTGTATGCTTTGAAATTGAAACAAACCCAGTTTGATATATTTGTATGCACTGTTAAACTTATCGATTAATCATTCTTGCAAATAGATGTTATTCGAAAATTTAAATGAAATATTTGACAGAAAATTTAAAGTACTTTTAAGTATATTTTCCATTTATTCTCTCAATTCTTAAACATGGGTTGAAGTGGGAGACAATTGTTCTGAATCCCAAGAACTTGAATAAGAAAAAAAAGCAATGCCTGAGTGCTAACATTGTGACTGAAGCCATAAAAGTGTGTCTCTAAGAACCTCTTGAAACTTGAAACTGAATGGGAATCAGCCTAAAAACAAGCTGATATTATAATGACCTCCAAATACCAGTAAAATGTCAGTTATATTTATCTTGCAGATTAATGGGCAATCCTCTCAGCAGGTAATCATTACTAATTGTGTTTTGGCCAGAAATGTAAGACACATCTTGATATACTAGTATTCAATGAGGAACTGTAAGTATTGAATAAATAGGTTCGAGAAAGAACAAAGCAAATAAGTGATGCTTTCCTTCAGACTCTAACATACACTCATCTTAGTTAGGCGTTTAAATAACTGCAGCGGAAATAGTTTTCCAACAGAAGGCCAACAGGCAACATTAATAGTATTATTCAAATACATCAACGAACTTGTATTATATAATCTTAAATGATACAATGAATGCTATACATGCGATAACTATTGACCAACTAATTAAAAACGGTACGAACCTGAAGAGGTTCTTACTTTACGTTATTCAGTGGCGTAGTTGCACTAAGGCCCGGGCCTGCAGATTATTCGGGGACATGAACATTTTGCAGAGCGTATTTGATCATGCAGGTCAGTTAATATTTTTCTGAATGTGGTATAACATGGATAACAAGAACAATGTAACCAAGGTGTTTTGTTTATTATCATTTTTGAATCATAAGATGTATTTGACTTTGGTGAAAAGAAATTGTCTCATTGTGTTACTATAAACTTGTTTGTATGTCCACAGCTTACTATGTTGCTTGGTTAAAAAGCCATCCGGAAATACTAACTTTACTACATTGGATAACCTCTTAAAATAAAATAGTTAGCTCGAGCAAATATAAATCGTTGAACCTTGTCTTATCTCTCATGAGCAGACTTGATAAAACCGAATCTACTACTTTTCGCTCTATTTGTGTGTTTATTTGTTCCCGCCGGATCCCCATTTCTGTACTTTTAAACACGTCTGTTAATCAAATACGAACAAAAAACGTCACATGATTATAACAACTAAGTGTTAGGACATGTTATCTACCGAGTGGAACTACTTCAGAGTCCGTTAGATCTATTGTACAATGTCAATCAAATCAACGTGGGTTACGCAGGAAAATGATTGGGTATGAGTATGGTATGCCGAGCCAGGAACTTGTGTCGTAGTGGCAAAATAACTACGATAGTACAAAAAAACGTGAACGCTGTTACAAACAACGCCGTGCTTTGATTTATACAAACTATTAGCTAACCTCGATAAATTTCCCTAAATAATATATTGTTTGACGTCGCAACTTTGCGTTTAGGTCAGTTAATTAGAATAAAATGTTCGATAAAATGTTTTACACGGATACAAACTTACTTACATACATTTAATACGTGTCGTATTTATGACGATATGTCCAACGTCTGAAGAAGTCGCAGAATTAGGAATGAGCATTGACAAAAGGGCCACTGGGTAATTGGTATGCCTACCGTTTTCTACGATCTAGCCCATACTTCCGTTAATGTGTTTGATATAAATAAAAAACGCTATACAAATAGTCATCAAAATGAAAGCCCTATCAGTAATGACGCAATGCGAATAAATGCAAAAGTAACCCATGTGTTGTTATGCACGTATTCTTTTTAATCAAGTATTGAATTAAGAGCACTTCTCTGCACAAAACCTACCCAGCATTCAGTTGGAACAAAAATAACAGCGTCTCGTCTGCAGTGAATTTGCTATACAATTTACAGAGGATTTATATTTAATGAGCATGCAACAGATTTTTATTTATGGCGTAAAGCACATACTTCATTTTAATAGAAGAAAGAAGAATAATATTTCCATTATTCTTCAGAAAATTGTTTTCTACACGTTCAAAGTTGTCTCTGTCTGCTATAAGCGTTTTAATAATTCATCTGTATATTTTACTTAGAAAGTACAAAGTATCCTATAGAAGTACATAGCATGCAAAAGGTCACGATATTATGAAGGCCATAAATGATAGTACACTGAAAATAGAGAACAAAACGGGTGATGCTGAATGACTAACATAGTGTATGTTTGTTTTTCAGCTCAATAAAATATGTTGGTCTTTCAACAAATTCCCGACTTAATTTGAGCCGTTATGCTACTTCCAGAATAATCTTTTCACGTGTTATGTAACGTTTTTAAGTCATTTGTAAGACATTGGGTTGGACCGGTAGCATTTCGGCACTTTGAACACAAAGCGAAAACTCTCATTTCACATGAGTTGTGGAAATTTGGAAATCGTCGAACATGAAAATATTTTTGCAGTCTCGGTTTGGTTGAAACCATATTTTAAGACATTGATATGCAGGACATCTTGAATGAGAATACATTTCACAGTTTTAATTATGATTTACTTTATGACTTCCTTTTCATGTCAGAACTATGCCATTATGATTATGTTCTATGTATGGATTATTTTCAAAGCAATTCGTTCATCAAGTAATAAAACGAGTCCGACACACTTTTAAAGACTGTTGGCGATTCAGTGGATGGGTTTGAAATATGTTATTGTTTTGTCACGGCGGCAGTTTATATTGTACACGATAAAAAGACTTTTGTAGAATATCAACGTTGAGCAATTATTATTATTGTTGTTTTAGATCAAAGATCTTAAAGCACAGGCCGCTTAGTTCCATTGATACCTAGTACACTTTACATTAGTTTCATTTGCTCACATAAAATGTTTGATAGGAGCTGGCATGGTTATAATTACGTACTACATACTTCCACTTAGCAAACCAGATGATTGGGTGTTACAATATAATACAACATATTTATTTGTCATTAACTTAAATATGTATTTATTTTGTCGGAAGGCCAATACAGGGTAAACGTATATAAATACTGGTTAGTGTTTACAGCTGTCTACTATTACGGTTTCACGAGCAATTGATGACTTTCCTTTAAGTATACAAATAGATAGTAAAAAAGAGTATGATAATGGACCTTTGGAAACGGCCGAAAACGACACATATGAAGGCAGTCTGGGTTTGATTGAGACTGTTCATGAGCGGTAGTGAAATATGCTAGCTACCGCTCATGCCCACTAGCCCCGGGTTGAGCAGAACTCAATATTAATAAAATCAATAGTACAACATTTTAACCATCCCGAAGATGGCATGCATATGGCGGTGGACATGGAGATTTATCTCCCCCATGTCGTACGGCGTATGGTCCCAGTATCTAATTAAAATCTATGCCTCGAAGAGCGAAATAAACATAATGGAATTTAGTTGGGAGCAGCGGTTATGAAGCCTGCATATCACAAGTAACAGTCAAAAGACTAAATTAAAAAGCAGACAACATATCCTATAAGTGGTTAAACAATACCGGAACCACTGAATCGAAAATTAAGTAGGAAAACAAAAAAAATGAAAAAATACCACCGATAATTAAATATAAGTATCGGGCTCAGCGATCTCCAAAGATCGAATGAATAACAGTACTGAAAAGCAAGCGCGGGGAGACGTTTTACTGCCGCCACACTGCACAAGCAACGCCAATGTCGAACAGCAAAATTAATGTAGCATGCAAGGGCCACAGTCAACCAAAACAAGTATCAAAACAAACAAAATTTACAAGGATAAATAAGAGGCAAGGTAAGTATCGACTTGAAACATACAACTACTGACAATATGGCGACCGCATTGGAACTATTAGTGACATAGCGCCCGCTGAGGGTTTAAACCGGATTCTAGGGTACACCAAACCTCACTCTTAAACTGTGTTATCACGTTATCACAATTAGTCGTGAAAGTGGAATAATACCAGTATAGTTTCGTGTTTCGTTACTTATTATGTATCATGTTCATATCAGACTGATTACGGATAATGATGTTAGAAAATACTTTACTTATCATTTCACATTTACTTACCTCAATATTACTCAGTACATCAATAAAGAAAGATAAAACTATCGGACAGGGAAAGCAGCATTCAAGGACGACAGTCAACCACAAAACACAAAAACAAACACGCAAACAGACAAACGAGAAGGCAAAAGTAATACAAAATGCAAACGACATCACAATCACAAAAGGGTTGACAATAGGGCTACCGCCTTGGAACGGTCAGTGGCAACAAAGGCCACTGAGGGTTTAAACCGTTTCTAGGGTGCACCAAACCTCACACGTAGGCTAATGTCATCCCATTAAAACAGGACAGTGTAAATAAAGAAATCCCCGCCATGATCTAATCTCTAACCAACAAGGCAGCATCAATAGGCAATATAAGTAAATCACAAATATGCTCGTTAAATATAATACAAAAAAACAATAGACTAGAAAGCCACACTGAAGGTACTCAATGACTTGGCAGAAACCAGAGCAACTAGAGAATAAACCATTAAGGGCACGACAGGAAAGATCATCGACAAACATCAAACGACACCGTCCCAATGGGCTTTAGGTAGGCGTCATCATATGGTCCACAGCTTGTCCGGTCATCGTACAATTAAAGAGGAAAGCATAATGGCGAACTGTAAAAGGGTCCACCACGACGCATGCAGTACGTTGCAAAATGATAGGGTCAGAATCATTGTTATCCGATATATATTTTTAGTATGCAGAGCAATATAACATGTTACCGGAGTAGTGGGTTTAGGCACATCTCGTTTTGGAATAAATCACGTAGGATTGTAGACACATTGACAACTTTAAGATACGCACTACGTGATTTTACAATTTTCGTAAGATCCTTGGTCATGATCACTTTCATACTATCTTTGTTAAACGTGTTGAAACGTTTATCAAAAGAGATTATGACCCTATCATTTTGCAACGCGCACAGCATACTTGGTGGTGGACATATTTACAGTCATTGAGTACCTTCTTTGTGGCTTTCTAGGTTATTGTTTTTTGTATTTATACATACACGAGCTACTTGGTGTTTTACTTAATATATTGCCTAATAATGCTGCCTTGTTGATTTAGAGAATATTTCATTGAGGAGATTTCTTTATTTACAATGTCCCGTTTTACTAGGATGACAGTAGGGTAAGTGTGAGGTTTGGTGCACCCTAAAACCTGGTTTAAACCCCCAGTGGCCTTTTATTGCCACTGACCGTTCCAAGGAGGTAGGCCTATTGTCAACCCTTTTTTGTGTTTGTGACGTAATATGCCTTTATTCCTTATTAACATTGACATTCATGTGTGTCGTTTTGTGTGGTTTTGGGTTTACTTTGTTCTGTGAAAGCTGCATTTCCTTTTCGACTTTTATACTTATTTTTCTTATTACATTTTATATTATGATCTAAATCAAAATAGTATTTCGTGCAAACAGTGATTGCCTTGTCGAGTTTACTTTTATCTACAGTGTAATGGAACATATACTCAATGACAAAAGGTTAGCATTTTCAGTAATAATAAAGTTTGGTAAACCCATTTAAAAAAAACAATATAAATTTGGAAGGTTTGCACATATCAAATATACAATATCATAATTACAGTAAATGTTTATTTTTTAAGTTTAATGTTAATGAAATTGAAACATATTTTTTGAACGTTTTAATAAATATTTAATTGTTAACAGTTGAATCACGAACCAATTCCCATATGACAAAAACAGTTGACAGCCGAGTTAAATTTAAGCATATTTCGTTTTCATCGATTCTTGCAATTTATAACAATCACTCAATGTGGCTTCCTGTGTAAAACCGGTACTAAGCAATGTCGATTGAGAATCTTGCAGAAGGATGAATAGCATGGCCATGGCGAGGATCGAACCCAAGACCTCTCGATCTGAAGTCAGATGCTCTACCACTAGGTCGCGCACTCCACAGTTAGAAACTATTACAAGCCAACTGAAACATGGGTTCAATCAAAACGATCTGCTACTTTGTTTTTATCTTGTTTGTGTTTGTTGCTTCCAAGGGCTCAAATTTTCAGTATTTGACATTCACACTAGCGGTTATTTAGTGTTGTGTGGTGGTCGTAAATGTCGCCGACTACAATTCAGTAGTGTTAGTATTTACTGGTCCTTTGGGATCATCAAGCCCAGTATGAGTTGCTGTAAAGTAGAATATCGCGTAAGCCGGTGGTAAGAGGCATGATAGGTGTTGCATCTTACCTCTCATGAACAGACTCAATAAAAAACCGAGTCTGCTACTTTTTCTCTTGTTTGTGTTTGTTGCTTCCAGGGGATCACCTATTCAGTATTTAGATATACTTATAATATAAAACCAATTAGCAAACAATTTGAGATATATAGTTTCAGGGTTCAGACATGTGTAATTAGGGTCAAGTCTATGTCGATTGAATTGAAAAAACATGCGATTATATCACTGACCAGTTCTTCGTGGTTCTACTTCAACATTTACTTCATGGAACTTGTCCTGAATCAGAATAAACGGGTCTCTGATTTTCAACATCAACAATCCTCGCTTCACAAACATTATTCAAGCACGCAAACGCAATGGCACCACTGGTTCGCACTGCACCACGAATAAAGTGCAAATTAAGAATACAATAAAACCGACAATATACAACACAAATACTGGCGTAGACAGGTTTATCGACTTGGAACGGTCAGTAGGCAATATGGCCCAAGGGTTAGCTTAAATCGACTGTATGTGTACACAACACCGCTATTCTCCTATCTTTAGCGCCCAGATTGACAAGACATCGTTAATAAAAATACTAACCATCCAACAATAATGTCCACATCCAAAGAAATTAGCAAACGATAAAGTAAACGTTGTTATAAAAAGCGTATTGTAACCATAACCTTTGCATTCCCTGCTTAAAGTTCCAATAATAAATACTCAATAGCATGTTTACTGCTACTGTAACTGCTAGTAATGTGACGTCATGTACTGACGCACGTCCAAATCCAACAGTGTGGCAGCCTTCTGTTTCATATACAATCCTAGACTTCGAAAGAGTACATCTGTTTGTTTGTTTTATTTGTTTGATATTTGACGGTAGATATTTTGTGGTGGAGGCAGAGCACCCACATCTATCATGGGTAGTACCTGTAATATATACCTCCTGAAATCGATAAAATCGACACTTTCATACTTCTTACAAGTTGAGCTACCAGTGGAATTTAAACCCGCAACTGTGAGAGGCGAGAAGGTTTACAACGCAACGTCGTTAACCACTCGACCATGCTGTTTTATAGAAACATTAAAACAAAAGATCACAAACACTTCATAAAATAAAAACATCTGTAATGGTACAGTACAAAACAAACTTTCAGGCTAATAATAACTGTATTAGGTATTCGATGAAGGAAACTATAAAAATAGGATTTGTGTTTTACCTAAAAATTACCGTATTTCGATTGATATGTTTTTCGCCAAATTGCTAGTGCCGCTTCTCAATGAAATAAATTGCTTTTAATTTGCATTGATGTGTTTTCATTTTCTTACGCATCCAAACGTTTTGATGTTATAACGCGTTATCTGTGTTCTGATAACGCCAATAAAACAACACTCAATGAAAAACATGGTTTGCTGAAAACTCACCAAGTCGATGTCATACAAATTGTATGTTATCAATGTATGTTGTTTCATACTGTTAAAGCAACAATAATTCTTGCGCATTTTTTGTACAAATAATGTTTTGGCATATTTTGGTATAGTAAATTATGGTGGGAGCATACTTATGTAAATCTTTACCTGTTTCCTTTTGAGTTTCAAGTGATTCAATAACATTTTTCCTTCCTTAATATTGATATTTCATCTGTCTAGATGTGTTAATCAACATCGACATTTATTAAAGTGTCCATGTTATATTTGTGTTTATTAATGCCAAGCAATAACGCATCATGCACATAATTGTATTATATCCTTGATCAAATGCTGAGATTTCTCATTATACATGTTGAACTTTATCCGTCCTGGTCGTTCTGACTGTTTACTATAGTGGCTTTATATAATACAACCATTCAATTCCCAACATTTCTTAAGTCGAGCGAAGCAGACCAATAAATAAGGATTCAGCTATTTATTGAAAGTCTGCAGAAGACGTGGTATAATTGGAATTTATAATTGGAACCGTGACTTCTATGCTTGATAAGGAGAACAGTTTAGAATTATATAAGTATGGAATACAGACGACAAATCAGTAGTGCTATTACTTACTGGTCCTTTAAGAAAATCAAGCCCAGACTGTTTTACTTTAAATTAGATTATCGCTTAAGCCGGTGTTTAAGCCGGTGCTAGGAAGCGTGAGAGGTGTTGTACCTTTCATTATATCTCGTGAGCAGACTCAATAAAACCGCGTCTGCTAATTTATCTCTTATTTGTGCGTATTGCTGCAAATGGATCCACTTTTCAGTATTTATTCCGTTAGATGTATATTCCAGATAAGGATAGTAAGTATGTAATTATTATTGTAAAACAGTAGCTTTGTATCTGTACAACCCAATAGTTAAGACAATAAGAAACATTTTCTTATAATCAAGGTATATGTAAGGAAAGCTTCTTTCTAAAGTAGTACGTAAGCCTTTGCTTTCCATTTGATTGTGCGATAGATCGGACAGATTTTGTACCCCACGATGACATCTACCTAAATCCTCAAAGAACGGTAGCATTTATTGTTTGCCTTAAATCGTGTATTGTCGTACACTTTATAGTTTATTCTCTTGTCGCTGTGGCTTCTGCAAAGTAAATGAGTACTTGCATTGTGGCTTTCTAGACAGTTTTGTTAAATATTCAAACATACATAAGTGTTTTAATTATACAGCCTTTTATTTCTGCCTTGTGTGTTAGAGAAAACAATCTAGCGGGGTATTTTGTAGTTATACCAGTTTTATTGGGATTACGATAGATGAGAGTGAGGTTTGGTGCCCCCTAGAATGTGATTTAAACCACCAGCGGACTTTGTTGCCATTGACCGTTCCAAGGCGGTAGCCCTGTTGTCAACCCGTTCGTGCATGTGCTGTCACTGGCTTTCTTATTAGAATTGTAATTGCTTCGTCAAATGCGTTTGTTTTGGATGACTGTATTTTGTGAAAGTTACATTTTCTGTTCGAATGTTATACCTACTTTCTGAGTGTCTTAATTTACAACACAGTAAAACCAATTTCCATATAAATTCTACAATAAATTATTTTTCCAATTGTTGATGCAGTAAAATTGTGCACCAAAAATGCTGTATCAAAAATACTTCCGTAAGTATTGTTTTGTAAATATAACAAAAAGACGGCAACACGAAAGCAATGTTTTGCTTTTCAATATTATATTATTTGTTCGCTATACTTGTGGAGAATTATCAAGGTCGATTAACTCGTTCAAACACAATAAACATTATCTTAATTATCTAATTATATACAATTTGTAATATTCCATATTAACGCGACCTTTATAAAAATCAGTTAATCGACTGGTAATTGACTGCATCCTTAAGATAAATATGTTTTGTTGTTTACGTTGTATATGCATACTTGAAAAGTATTCTGCACTTGGTAATAGTTAATATTCCAAATAAAATGGCTTTGGAAAGGAAGATGGTGATTTCTATCTTCGTCTTGCACAATATCATCAACACATTACTGAGGTTTAAGTGGTTACATTGATCTAATTATACTTCCGCATCTTCCTGTGTACTAAGTGATTACATATGTATTAACACTTGTACACACAACCTACAGGTAGATTCAAACTATATTGCGCTCGCGCGGCGTCCCGTTAGTTTCTACGCATAACTTGCATTAGCTCAATCATTGATATTAATTATAAAAATAGTATAAATCAATTTTGTTTTGCATTGTATTAACTTTTTGTTATATTACATCAATAATATATTCAAGCATTTACAATGACAAATGAGAACTCGAAAACAATAGTTAATGATATGCAAGAAGGTATAAAGTCAAAATGATTCTAGATTAATATATCAAGACGCCAGCTTTAACGCTTGATATAAAAAATATATCAGTGAATATATTGGTGGGGGGGGGGGGGGGGGGGGTGGGGGGGGGGACAACCAAATAACAATCGTTGAAGTCACCTCCGGAGTGACGTTATATAACAATAAGATTCGTTGTACAATTTTATAATTTGTCATTAAATTCTTCGGTTAACTAGTATGTTCCAATCAGGGAGTATTTATCAAAGCAATTCTATCCTCTAGGCAGAGGCACAATAACTCCAGTCCGAAACAATTTGTATCGGGATGTTGGTGAAATGCTGGATAAGTTTGAAAGTATGCTATAGTTTTGTCACGTCGGCAGCATATGTCAGACATGGTACGTAGATATTTGTAATCGTAGTAACGTTCAGTCGTTACTGTTATTATTAGTTCAACGATCCTCAGCCACAGGCCAGTTAGATTTATCGATAACATCCATTGACATGTTATCTGGTATAGCAATAAACAAGATTCATTTTTCCCCAAATGCAAACGATATGAACTAGTGTTATAATCAAACATTTCTTACGTTCACTTACGACATATTTAACAAAGCAGTTGTTTGGGTTTATATGTATTGCATTTATTGGTAAACTAATAAACAAAACATATAATCTTGTTATTATCTCTTAAATATGTTAATACCATAAAGAGTAACCAGTATATGATTACTAGCTGTCTGCTATCAAGGTTTCTAGGAAATTGTTAATATGTCTTAATAAGCATGCATACAATTCATCTTCTAGAGTTTCAAGCGAATTAAACGTCATTTTCAAATGATATTAATTACGGATAATTGCAACGCTGAGATGTGAGAATGGCTTTACGTGTGTTATCACTTGTAGTTGCCTTACTGTTCATGAACAGTTAATCAAACTGAGACTACAATATGTTCAACAACGATTTCCAAATCTCTTTTCATACACTTTTACTATTTATTTCTGTTTTAATATTTTTACGAATAATAACGTGCTTGTGTCTACTTCAGAGGCACAACTTCCTATTCTGTCTCAAACACATTGTTATCAGAACAATAAGTAGGAAGATTGTCGATAGGCATTTAAAGTATAACATGTTTACCGGAAACGTGTCTACTATGTAACAGCCAAATCAGACGCATGTCAGAATTAAGTACACAAGATCGGATTGTAGACACATTGACACCCTTAAGATACACACTACTTGCTTTCTTATTATATTTTATATTCGGATCTAAATTAAAATGCAATATTTCGTGGAAACAGCTATTGCTTCTTAGCTTATGTCGATCTGTACAGTTTTGGAACACACAATGTAGATATAAAACTCAAACAGAAAAAGTAGCATTCAAGGATGACAGTCAACCATAAACACACAAAGAAACAAAAAACAACTTTAATGATGAACAAAAGGCAAAATAATACAACATAAACAAAAAGGGGTCGACAATTGGAACAGTCAGTGGCAAAATAGGCCGCTGGGAATTTAGCGAGTTTCTAGGGTGCACCAATCCTCACTCTTACCCTATTGTCATCCCAATAAACGGGACAGTGTAGATACATAATTCCCCGCCAGGTAATACTCTCTAACAAGCAAGGCAGCATTAATCATGTTAATAGGCTATATAACTAAACATAAGTATAAAAGTCGAACAGGAAATGCAGCACAGAACACAGTAAACCCAAAAACACGCAAAACGACAAACATGAATGGCAATAAGTAATATGGGCATATGACGTCACAAACACAAAACGGGATGACAATAGGGTTACCGTCTTGGAATGGTCAAGTGGCAAAAAAAGGCCGCTGGGGGTTTAAACCAGGTTAGTGTGATAGTGTGATAACCTCTTTTGATGAACCTTTTAACTTATTCGTTTTTCCTGAAGAAAATATTATCTTATAGAACGATAAGTGATTCGCAAACTTCATGGCAAGTCCACAAAGTGTAATTGTTCTTTTATTCATCTTTATATATAGTTTTTGTTTCTTTCTTTGTGTGTTTGTGGTTGACTCTCGTCCTTGAATTCCTTGAATTCTACTTTTTCTATTCGATTTTTATATCTACTTTTTCAATTACATCTGCCTGAGTATCGGATGAAAGACTCAACATGAAATTTCTTTAATAACATCTGCGACAAGTGGTGTCTGACAATTTGTCTATTAACGGTAGTTCCATACCGGACGAAAATAGTATCTAATAGGAAAATGAGTGCTTCACTTCCTTGCAAGTGCACATAGTGAACTTGTCTAAACTGATGTTTGTGGAAAACGCTTTTATATGTTTGCAGGTCAAAAATGTAGATTTTTTTCTCTAGCAAAATTTTTGAATCAGAGCAATAAGTTCTAAAAATACTATATCTTAATAAAGGTATGGAATTCATTGACGTTCCTAGTATTTTTCGAGATAATCATGTAGTTGATTCTGTCCATAGATATTTCAAAAAATCAGAAAGTCCTGTAATTTGTTATAAGTATAAAAACCTATTAGGAAATATTATTTTCAAATACAACAAAATAGTTTCTGACCTTGATATAGTAAATAACACTGCTAAGGAATGTGAATTTAACACATAAATAAAATGCTATGCTCCAGCAGGTCATGTGATCACTGGTAATTTTGATATTGTTGATAAACGAAAGTTCCTAAGTATAGATTACCTTCGAGGTCGCCTGGTGTTTAAACTGGGTTCTAGGGTGCAACAAAAAACACACTTATCCTACTGTCATCCCAGTAAAACGGGACAGTGTAAATAAATAAATCCCCGCCATGAACTTTTCTCTAACCAACAAGGCATCATAAGTAAAACATGCAGATGCTCGTGTATATATAAAATACAAAATCAATAGCATAGAAAGCCACAAAGAAGGTACTCAATGACTTGTCAGAAGCCAGAGCAACAAGGGAACAAACTATTGAGAGTACGACAAGGCAAAATTGCAGACAAACATCAAACGTCACCGTCCTTTTGGGCTTTAGGTAGACGTCATCATAGGGTCCACAGCCTGTCCGGTCATCGCTCAATTAAAGAGGAAAGCATACTGGCGAACCTTACATGGGTCCACCACCAAGCATGCAGTGCGTTGCAAAGTGATAGGGTCATAACCTCTTTTGATAAACCTATAAACAAGTTAATAAAGATACTATGAAAGTGATCATGACCAAGGATCTTATGAAGTTTGTAAATCACGTCAACATAGAAACAATTCACGGCTAATGCAAATTCTGTCACCAGTCCATCTACTTTACATGTATAACGTACGTTGATTAGGTTACAGTTTTGCAATAGTCAATATATTGTAATGGATATGCTTGGAAATACGAACAAGGTGTAAATCGCATATCTTTATTTTATTTAAAAATGTATATCGTGGTTACATCAGATGTTGACTGTATAACATCCATATATATCATAAAACAATGTGATATTAAATAAAAAATATAAAATATAAATTATACGTCAAGTTTATATCTTTGAAGCAACAATAATCTATTACATTTGAGCGCTCAACTAAAAATAGAACCTTTTACATTTTGACGTTTCAGTTTGGCTGTGACATTATCAATATTAGATATAAAAATCGAACAGGAAAAGCAGCATTCAAGGACGACAGTCAACCACAAACACACAGAAAAAAACATAACAAATTTAACGATGAATAAAAGGAAAAAAAACATCACAAATGCAAAAGTGTTGACAATAAGGCTACCGCATTGGAACGGAGAATGGTAAAAAAAGAGCGTTGGGGATTTAAACCAGGTTCCAGTGTGCCCCAAACTTCATACGTACTCTACTGTCATCCCAATAAAACGGGACAGTGTAAATAACGAAATCCTTTCCATGAACTAGTGTCTAACCAACAAGGCAGCATTAATAGGCAATATAAGTGAAATGAGGACATTAGCTGGCGTTAGCTATGCTCCTTAAAATATACACATTTTGTCAGATTCATTAAGTTAACATCAATATCCTTGGGAGATATTTCTGGCCGTTTTAAGCTTAATTCGACGTCGAATCCCTCACTACAAATGTTAGCTTGTATTTGTTAAAAATGTAAACTGAAGCGTCGGTTGTACAGATTGATATATCATATATTAATGCAATTCAAATAATTATGATATAGTTCTAAACAAGTAAGATATCATATATAAATGCAAATTAAATAATTATGACATGTCCTAAAAACGGTGATTCAAAGTTATATACCTGTACCCAGCCATTTTTTATTTGTATTTATTTAAGAGATATTTTCTATTATCATGATTATTGAAGTATTATTATGTCACGAAGATCATAAATGACAATCTGAAGTTAAACTTATCCTTACAATTTCATAGAGAAGCTGACGTGATATTTTCGACTGTATTGGTGCTATTTACATATAAATATATGACAATCAGCGTATTTGTTCATTTATAAAAAATATTATTTGCCATTTAATATAATAATCCAAACTAGTTTCACTTTAAATTTCAGAATATAAAATACATCTGAACCGTTTAGCGTCTGAGCTAATGACATTTTTCAGTATACACCATTTTGTGAACGGTCCGAACTGAATGCAAAAGAACCCCATGATTTTAATTGAAGACATAATGTCGTTCGTGTGGCAGTATCATCATACATGTCAAGAATATTATATTTTATCCATATTGCAGTAATTGTCTTAATCATAATATTAATTTGTATCTATCAATATTGAATCCTGTTATGAATGGGATGTATTCTCCTAGAAATGTGTGTATACCGTCTAACAGACACTTAAAGGTATTCATATCTGATGTTGGTGACATTGTAAGTAAATAACGTGTCATTTCTGGTGGGAAATATTAGGAAGAGCGCATCAAAACGCCTATATGCGGACTCATCTCGACCCAATCCCATTAGTCTAGCCGATTCTTTAAATACATCCGAATTGAGTCCATTGACGTATAAAATGCTGCAATTAATATTCTTTGGAAATGCTTTAAATGTTGCGTCCAAAACGGGCGTCTAATCCTGCACTTTGCAGCTGTTCCAATAATGTCTTGAATTTTAGTCCATAATTAAGAAGCTTTTTTTCTCTCAGTATGTGCCATATTAAATTTGACTTTAAGATCAATATTAAAACTAACCGCAATTAAATCCGTCTATCTCGTAATCTAATCGGTAGACCGATATATATTCAAGATTTAAAAAAAGTTAACTCACAAGAACGCAATTTATTCCGTATATCTGTAAAACACTAACATAGTTGAATTATATATGTGATATTGTGATATGTTTAGACGTCACAAATAGGTGGATGGGTAGTGTTCAATTATTGTTAAACTGGCAGAAATTACCATTTGACACAAATATGGAAATGACTGTTGACAGGCGACATTCCTGGTGATTATTAGTAATATCAGATAGGAATTTTTTAAAAGTTCATAGAAATA
The DNA here is from genome assembly GCA_037043455.1 of Cyrtodaria siliqua. Classification (NCBI taxonomy): domain Eukaryota; kingdom Metazoa; phylum Mollusca; class Bivalvia; order Adapedonta; family Hiatellidae; genus Cyrtodaria; species Cyrtodaria siliqua. Next base: position 99,052 of record JAWPHD010001726.1, on the reverse strand, counting down.
TTTATCATATATTCAGGTATTTACTTTGAAAATCAGAAGTTAAAACGGTGGCACGAGATACCCAAAGTTAAAGTATTATAACAAATAAAACATGTCAGGTAGTCTTTTTCAACATCCACTTTATGTCACCTTTTCCTGAGCCAGAATGTCTCTCTCATAGCGTCACAATCATTATTTAAGAACTATTTTTTTCCAGTGTTTTTATATTGTCCCAGACCAATACCTTGCGGGTGACATGAAAAATATCGATGTGTTTCAGATCTGGCACAATATAAATCCGCTGAAAATATTTTATTTCTTATCTGTCATGGTTTTTTATATATTTAATACGCACATTTGTGAGTGAGTATAACATAAAACGAGCATCTTCTCACTATTTACATTGCATGCATAAATATCAACACCAAACGAAGAACATATACAGCTGTATCATGTGTTTAAAATATTCATCTGGTTGTTTGAAAGGTACGTTCAAAGATACATAATGCAAATAACTTTACTATAACGTAAGCGTTGTTGTGGAGGTTTTAAAATGTGGATGACCTTTAAAATCGTTTAAAATGACGTCCTAACGTTTGAAGGACATGACATATTAGGCCTTGATAGGAAATGTGAAACTCGCCCAATTACCAATTGTTTATTTAATTAACGTTGTCCGATTCACCTTCGTCGTCATCACTAGGTTTAAATAATAATAGAAAAAACAACACTTCCTAAATAAAATATTAAACCAACTTTTGCTCACTCTTTTTATAACCATTACGTTATTATTAGCTAAATATGCCATAGATGAAATGATGTGTGAACATGAAAAGCAACAACTATACAATATGAATACAGTATAATATGAATTTTAGGCACTGCCTAAGACCGAGCAGAGCTCTTAAAATTAATACTTACAAGATATATCAGATTGCATGTAAAATTTAAAGGTAAACCAAATATTTTACTATTAATATTTATTCTATATTGTTATGATAAAATACTTACCTATCTTAAGTTTCTTGTCCATGACAGCATATCAAATCCTGAAATATCTCTGATATGCAAGAAATGGTTAGCATACCAGGGTCATCCGCCAAGTTGTCATGATTGCCTATATGTATAATAATGATAACATTGGATGATTGAAGTCTCATTAAAATGGTCATAGAAATAAAGTTACATGTTTTTTTACCAAACCTATTGAAAATGTAGATGAATTACATAAACCGTCATGTTAAAAAACACCGAAACATATGAGGAAATTAATTTACTATTCATAATTTCGATCATCAAAATCAGCTGAGCAAGAAATGGTCTAGACATTTGACACACCTCTAAATTGTGGTAGGTGGTAAACTCAAACTCGATCTTTATCATAGTTTGTTTGTTTGTATGGTGTTTTACGTCATGTAAGGTTATATACTAGTATAACGGTCGATTTTTTGGTGTTGGAGGAATCCACCCACTTTTCCTGGGTAGAACCAGTAAACCTCCCGCCATCCGTAAGAATCGACACTCCCTCACAAGTCGAGCTCCCAGTGGAATTCGAACCCACAGCGATGAGAGGTGAAGGTTTAGAATGCAATGTCTTAACCATTCGACCACGGACACGCTTCGTCTTTATCATAGATGTTCAACCTAGTTTATTGTAAAAGTTAAGGTATTTACAGTGTGATTTTTTTTAAAACCAAATTTTGAAAATTATCTTATTTTTACTCTTTCCACTCAAGAGGCACCTTCCTGGGTTCAATTTGTTTTCCAGAGAGAATAGTTTTGTATCAGACATATCTTTTTGGCAGCGACTACAAACAGTGGCATTGAACATTTTCATTTCAGTTCTTGTTTCTAGACACATTTCGCATTTAGAAAAATGTACGACATCTGTTCTATTTCAAAGGCAAGTATAGCATCCATAGCAAGGTTTCATCTTTCTTTAATGGTGCAGATTCTGGTATGTCATTTATTTGATATGTTTTGGTAATATACCTTTTTCCCCGTTTATTTCTCATTTCCCTTTTCTTTGATTCTGACTGTGTTTCGTTTTCAAGAGGTTTTTCATAATTGATTCCTTGTTTCCTACATTAAAGATTGGATGTCATTGGTTATAATAGTGTTGGAATTTGAGTCTTTATTTGGTTCAGGATATGATGTACTAATATAATTTTCTGAATTATGTTTGCTCTTGTTGCCATGCGTGTTTTCGATGGGTGATATTCGCTTTTTACCTTTACTACTATCAGCGTCATTAGAACTTGAAACTGTTCATTGTTCAAAAGCAAGTCAATGTTTGTACATGACAATTCTCCTTCATTGGTTAAAAAGAATACATGTGATATTGCTCTGCACCATTTTGATGCGTAAAACTCATGTGTACATTGATGTGTTTCAATCTCACAAGCTGTGGCCCACCCATGACCATTTATCATTTCCCTCTCGTATTAAAGTTTTTGTCATGTCAGGACTGTGGTAAATTTGGACTAACTCCTCCATGTCAACCCTGTTTTCAGCAATATAAGAGCATATATTTCTCCTATGTTGTCTTGTCGACATGCCGTAAAACACCATTCATTCATTTATTCCTATATTGTCTGAACATATTTACTTTTCCAGTGATGCTTAGACATAGGCAATGAAAAATGCAGTCACCATCACCGGGCACATTGTATTTGTTGAATGGAACATTGTTAATATAAGTGGGACAAGCTTGAAGGCTGAACTCAGTTGGAAGATTTGTCTCCTGTCAGTTCACTATTTTTAAACAGACTTACCCTGCGATGAACTGAATTCAAGAGAGAGAGATCTTTCTATGCACAAATTAAAAAATATATTCTGCGGTTTTGACAGCTGTCAGTTCTTTGTTTACCAACAAAACGACACATTGACGTCATACATTGACGTCACACATTGACGTCATCAAATCGTTGTTCCGAAAAATGACGGGATTGTTCGAGTTTTCACGATTGTGTTTTTCATTGTTGTAAACAGATATATAAACATTGGTTTAATGAAGATTAGTTTAATTTTGACAACCAATAACAAATAATAAACAACTGCTAATGATAAGCATTCTTTTAATGCATTTAATAAATATCGCTTCATTCGTAACTACTCGTCAATATCCCGAAGAATGACGGGATTAGCCGAACTAGTACGAATACTCCGAATAAGGTGCGACTCAGTTTTTTTGTCCAGCCAGGTACGATTTTAAAACTTGCACATGTGTTACCATGAGCCGATCATTTTCGGCCGGCCGAGATCTGCTCGGTAATAAGATGTTATTTGTCGTAAACGTGTATGAGAGTTGACCTCTGGAAACGGCTGAACACGACACATACGAAATATTGCAGTCTCGGTCTGATTGAGACTGTTCATGAACGGTAGTGGAATATGCTAGCTACCGCTCACGCCCTCTAGCCCCGGGTTGAACAGAACCCAATATTCATAAAATCAGTAGTACATAAGTAATACTACGTTTATATTTACGTGCAAAAGGAAAATACCAATATATCATAGAAGTGTGACGTATGACATACTATTAGGTACTATTACTCTGCACATAACGGAGTGCTAAAGGTTATTTAGAAAACACAATAGACTGAGAGTTTTGAGAGAAATAAAATCCAATTTACATACATTTTGTAAAAATAAAATATCTAACAATTTGCTGAACATTATCATGACCAGAACTATAACTGAATTAACGTTATGTGTTTTTTTATATTTCTGCTCCGCCATGTGGAAGAATCTTCCTCAAACGGGTTATCGATGAGTCGCCAGATTTTTACATGGAGCGTATAGGGGGAAATTTCATTATTGTTTAATATTAGAAATTCTATAAATATGATCGCTTAGGTGCAAACGGTTTCTTAAAAGGCAATTTATTATCTTTATTTTGATATAAGTTTCATATTTTTATGTTAAAAGGATCTTGGTCTGTTTTCGAGTTTAAATACACCATCTAGTGTCCTTATATGTTCTATATAAAATTCTTAAAATATGTCGAACATGTGGTTTTTAATTGTAAATATATCGCATAATGACGAAACTGAAGCCTTAGGTGCAAACGGTTCTAAATAGGTGAAACACTAATCTTTATTTTGATATAGTTTTTTGGTTAATGACACTAGTTATAGATGGTCTGTTTTACAAGCAAAGATAGCAATTATTGTTTTTAATTATTAATTGTTGTTGTTGTTGTTGTTGTTTGCGATAATCACATTAAGCAGGACGACGCGGAGAAATATATATCATGAAGAGTTGTATGCATAAATGTTTAATTCATGCAAAAACCCATTACACATGTATTTCTCTGTCCAATGATGGTATTTCAATTTTAGGCAAAACAGGAGTCAGAACGAAACTTTTGCTATATCAAAAATGATGGTATTTTTAACTTTTAAACAGCTTTTTATAGAATTTCTCACTATAATAATGCTATTTCCATAAACATACACTTAAAAAAAAATATTCTCAGTTATAGCTAATTAAAAGCTTGTTTATAATAACGTATTTTATGTAAATATTAAACTGATTTTTTAAAAATGTGTTTTGCTTAAATTTACTAAAGTGCATTTATAGTTTCACTCCATATGATCACTGTAGATACATAATGATTCCCAAAGTTTTATGGCCCCCATAAAGTGTGCAAGTGTGACTGCCGACACGCTAAATAACATAACGCCCGAGGCGGCTTTATCTATATCTGCGGGAGATAAATCAGTACTAAACTATCACCAAGAGTTACATTACGTGAAATTATTGTTTTTTCCAGTCGATTTCAATTTGAGGAAGATTGTTCCATATGCTTAAGTTAGATAGCCAACAAAAAATATATTTTGATAAATTTGATTTGTTAAAGCATTTTTGCATTTGTGTTACCATCTTAATGTAAGATTATACATTTATAAGACAAGCAGTTTTTTTTATAAATGTTGGCCTGCGTTCGTAATAACTAACACATTAAACAAGTATGTGTTCTAGATATGCGACTCTTTATTTGGTCTTATGTATACATTAATATACATGTTAAAGGGAACACATTCAAGTATTTTCAATTAAACGATTTACACCTGAGCTATTACAAAAGGAATTTTAGTGAACATGCTACAATATAATATAAAAGTCATATTTACTTAAATTTTACAAATGATTATCATATGGGCCCTATTTATGTTCATGTTTTAGTTGTATTCAGGCTCAAAACCGCTTCGTAGTGGCCGTTAAGGCAATCAACTTGGCATTTTAAATGATTTACAAGTGATCTTATAGAACATATTTAATTTATTTACTGCTTTACTTTATTATAATACTATTGATGCCGAAACGTCTAGGGTAAAAACTAAAATTGATGCCGAAATGGTTTGATGCCGAAACGTCTAGGTGCCGATTCGTCTAGGTGTCGAAATGGTTTGGTGCCTAAACGTCCTGAATCGATCTTGGTCACACACACACAAAAACTTGAGAATTGTCTGCATTTATTAATAAGCATTTTCCATGTACTGATGAGTGGGACCCTGCTTTAATTAGACTTATATACTATATACACAATAAATATATAAGATGAAAGGAAATACAAAAGCAATAGTTGTGTTATATCTGAGATTACCGTATACTATTTTTTTCGCCTGTTTCCAAGTACCCGTTTGTCAATGAATTAAGTTACCTTTTTTACGCATTCAAACGTTTTGATGTTAAAAGTCGTTATCTGTGTTCTGATAACGTCAATAAAAAAGTCAATAATTAAATACAAGGTACGTTAAAACATAACCCAGTCGATGTTACCCAAGCTGTTTTTTATCAGTCTATGTTCTTTCATGATGTTAAAAAAATATCATTTCTACGTAACATATGGGTGAAAATGTTTTTGCACCTTTTGGTATATAAACATGTAATGTGAGAGCTTACTTATATCTCTATATTAATACCGTTTGAGCATTAAGTGACACAATAACGATTTTATTTCAACAATATAGCCATTCGAATATCTCGATTTGTTATTTAAAACCGACACATATACAAATACACAACAACAACGCAGCATTCATTTTCTCTATTATATACTCGAACGAAATTAGGTTTCTCATAATAATTATTGAATTATATCCATCCAGCCAGACTGGCTGTCGTCTCAGTGGTTATATACTGAAAGGAAAAACAAACGCATAATCAAAAAATTGCCTATAAAGAAAGATAAAAATATCGGACAGGGAAAACAGCATTCAAGGACGACAGGCAACCAAAAAACACAAAATCAAACAAGCAAACAGACAAACGAAAAGGCAAAAGTAACAAAAAATGCAAACGACATCACAAACACAAATACACAGCTAATTCCACGTAATGTTCCAGATATATCTCAACGTTTTTTATCCAAAAAATGGGCTACAACTAATTACTGAAAGGACAACTCTGTCATGAAGTAGACATTTGAATCAAAGTATACTTTGTTACACGAAATTCATAAATGTTGAAGTTTCGCTTGAAAAGGTCAAGCCAGTAGTATTGTGTTTAATGTTAAACCTGCATGGCCGGCAGGAGCTACACACATCAGATAAAGGCAGGGCTTACCATGAACAGTTGATAATACACTGAACTCAAACTATTAGTGCTTGCCTCTAAACTGCATAGGTGCTGACCAGCATAAGGTATGAAGAATACCATAATCTCTGACATTTTGTAATTAGACAATAGTATCGGCATATTGTTAAGAATTAAAATAGCATAATAACACCAACTTATTCACATTATTTCAGATTGATCATAATGACCAGAACATTTGCTGCATGCCATGTGTCATTGGCATTTTCAACATGATATTTTTCTTGGCGTAAATCCCCGTTTGGTTGCCGGGGTTGAATACAATCACTGCAATTCTGGCTAGAGGCAGAGGGGTAGGACCCCCTTCATGTTCATTTTGTCATTTTTTTATCATGCTCATTCTAGGCGTTCTTCGTGACACCGCGTATGCAAATGTGGAAACGTGGCTCCATCGTAAATGGACTGTCTACAATAGAATTTGCAGCAACTCTGCAGTTCTGTAGGTTAGAAGGTTCTATGCCCATTTTCCATATTTGTATCTATATGTAAATGGAGGATGAGCCTGGCATGTTTATCCCTGTTTGGTGCCATATAACATTTCTTGTGTTTGTGTGCTGTAAAAACCCAATTTAGTTCAATTTTTGGCGTAAATACTTATTTACAGAAACATTTCTGTCGTGGCCATGTATATGGATAGATAAGTCACAGGCGTCAAATTCGTCATACAGCTTTTTGACGCCATTCAATTCATGACGCTGGCTTACAGGTTGTTTTTCTTGCACTTTTCGTTTTTGATTTCTATGTTTCATAGGCGAACCAGAGTCAGATTTCCCTTTACGTATACTCCTAGAAAATCCATGTTTAGCATTATCTTTAATTCGTTGAAGGCCATCGCCTGCATTATGTGGTTCCAGTTTTACAGAAATAATATTAAATAATGTCCAAATAATGTTTAATCAATATTCCAATTACAGCAGTACGAGTAATTATTTCAACAGGATAAAATGAATACCGTACATACATATCCGATGAAGCTTAGTCTTGAAATAATCTTGCTACATTAATTTATATAGTACCTGGTTGTAACATTCCAGCCACCTGTTATGTTTATAAGAGATTAGTTAGATATCAAGTTGTGATAGATACATGTAATTAGAGAACTAGATACAAGGGTATAATCTTGCACTGCATCCACATCGATTGCAAATTAATTACATGGACATCATGGTGAGAAGCATATACAGAACTAGACCTACTATTCCAAGAGTGCATAGGTAGTCCACTATCATTGACAGTGGGGGCTTTCAGTAATGTGTAAACTAGAATCATTAATGATAACTTACTGTGGATCTTACCAATAATTTATGTAAGAATATACAATTAAAGAAAAATATATAAAGATTATTATTATTTCAATGTTCATATGTTTTATGTATATCAGTAAGGCATAATCCCCTTCCTTCTCCCCACTTTAATAATGGAACAAACTCGGGTCAAGACATGTTTACATTTCCCTTCAGAAAGTGCGTAGGCCTACACGTTTAGTGATGGCTGAAAAACGAGAAATAACATTGAATGTCACCAGAGAACAATTGGATACTTTATTTCATTTTTTTGAATATAAAAATTGGAATTTTGACGAATCTTTAGTAAAATCAAACTCAGTTCAGATGATATACACGAAATTGATGAGAATGAAAGACTGCTGACAGGAGAAGGTCAAGTTTAGTTTAAACATATTTATTTTACATCGATTGCGAAACAAGTTATTTCAACTTAGATTAATCACTCTCGATGGCTTCTTGGGTAGAACCAGTACTAAGCAATGTGGATTAATTATCCTGAAGGTCAAGTAGTCTACACTACTGCATTGTTATACAGATCCATGAGGAGGAAATGATGCTAATGATGATTATAGTGATGATAGAGATGATAATGATGATAATGCCAGACAAGCTATAGCAATTGGTGGATACGAAGGACAAAATGATGATTATGAGGACAATAATGATAACAACAGACAAAATGACGATCAGAGATGTGGACACTGTTTTATTTCCCCATTTATTCATTGGTAATGGTGCAAACCCACACCCAAGAAATAGCAGTATCCGGAAAAGGGAAGTACAGGAAGTTTTGGATTAAGATGTCCAATGCTGGAGCCTGTATCTCCCAGAATATATAACAAAAAAGCAAAGACTCCTAAATAGAGAGAGGGACATGATGACAATGTTTGGACTCTTAGGGAGATTATGTCTTTATGTGTTCTGACAGAGGTCAGAAACCTGTATCCAAATCCATCCGGTCAGCCATATATGGGCCATAAGTGGAACTAGATAATATATTCATGTCTTATGACACCTAACAATCGATTGTCATGACTAATTTGCAGATCCTTAATTAACTATATATATTCTTAGAAAAGTGTATAATTATATTCTTAATAAAAAAATACCTGACATTTGTATTCACTATCAGTTGTATTCACAAAAAGGAATAAAGTTTAACTTGGAAATATACTGCTTTTATAGAGGTAAGAACAATATTCACTACGCAAAATCTTCTATTTATGTTGACCAATATCCTACTGCAGTAAAGTGTGCCTACTCACATAATTTTTATGGATTTTGGACATTTCAAAGTATTATTTCTCATTTATTCCATGACACTTTTTAAAAATGAATAATTATTTGTGTAGTTTATGTTTTTTTCCTTACAGTTGTGCACTTTATCAAAAAAAAAAATTAACCTAAAAACATATTTTTGTAGATGAAAATCTCTGAATTCAACAATGTGCCAAAAACAGCCACCATTTGAAAACAGGCTCCTCCCCTTCCTTTTTATAGAAAATCTTGGTGTTTAACAGATTGCAACGTTTAAAGCCTACGTTTGCAGACCTGCTTGAGCCAAATGCGCATTCTGCCGATTATGAAACTTTAAAAGGGGTAACCATTGGTGTGTTCGGTGCTGTTTAAACCTTCTTTCTGAAAGGACATGCCTAATGTCGACCTGTAGCATAATTATTAAACATACAATATTTATCGGAAATACTCCTGATGTGTTTCCTTTTCTGTTCAGTATAGTTTCGTTTAATATTTGCAAACAGAATCAAAATAAACAAATCTTAAAATCCTAAATGCTAATGCAGACTATTTGATTTGATGAGAGCTTGAGTTGTCTCTAATGTTATAAACTTGAACAAACATAAGGACATAGCCAGTCTACGTTCTTGTCTATTCAGACCATTCTGGTGCGACGATATAGTGGCGTAGTTCAAAACAAAAATGTTCAAATTCTAAGCATTTTCTTATTTGAGCAAAACAGCCCAGTAATTAAGGATTCAGCTACATGTTCAATGGTGTGTTAAAGATATGATGTAATAGGAATTTCTGTCTTCTGTAATTGATTATCGGGGCAATTTAGAATAAAATCAGTCTGGAAGATAGACATCATGGTGCATTTCTATATAGTCCTTTAACTACATGGGTTCCCATGTTGTATGTATATAGCTGATAAAGACAATTGGTTTGGAATGTTGTCGGATTGTTAGAAGGCTGATTTATATATTAACAACACGGTAGATAAAACAATGATAAACATGGTCCTATAAAACCAACAAAATAACAACAACAGACAAGCAGTGTTTAAAAAAGCCGTGTGGTGTGTTATAGTTGTTTACAATGACGCATGGTTTAGGAATAACCTCGCATTGGTACAAGAACTCCTTTACAGACACCTTAAACGTTTTAGGAAAAGGGAGACGCAATTTATAGAATCTGAAATACAAAGTACATTTTGGGACTCAGACTGTGACAAACTGTCAATGGTTTTGTGAAACTCACTGCCACATTAATATAGATATTAACTTCAGTGTCTGAAATAATGCAACATATACATACATACACTGGCATGCACGCACACACGCTCACACACATGCTCGCCTGCGCATATGCACGCACACGCGCACGCATGCACGCACGCACGCACGCAAGACCGCACACAAACAATTATGCACACATATATAAATACATACAGATGCCTGCATTGTTACAGTAGTATTAGCTGATTATTAGTGTTTATTTAGATATTCAGTTCGACATTTATAACTCTTTTGCCAGGTTTCTATCATAACCTCAAAAGTTGGTGAATTACATTACCCGATATTATACAACTATTTTTACCATAGCTCTTATGGTTTTCCTATGTTATTGCTTATGATATATTTTTCATAAACCTGAAGGTCTGAGCCTAAACCATGCTATAAATGTCGGTATATTTCAGCCGTGCTGTAAATGACAGATTCGGCAGTTATACCATGGTCTAATCAATTTTACACGCGCGTAGATGTAATTACACACAACCTATCAATCAAATATGTAAAACACGACTACCTATTATCAAAACAGCTCTCCTTGACATTGGATTTGCCAAATAATATACAGAGGCGATTGGCTGCAATAATCAAAACATGGGTCGTGCTCATGCCGCGTGATAATGCTATTTCTTGATTGGATCGAGCTGTTATTTTTACTGAAAACTGCAACGCCCTAAAACTTCTTGCACATGCGTAGTTGTATAAATGGCTATGGTACAAAACATTTATAGCATATTTTTCTTGTATGCGATTTATACTGCACTATCGGGACTGCGGCCCTCGAGAAGCAGTATAAATCGCATATACTCGAAACGTTATGCTATAAATATTACTTAATTCTTAGAATTCAATGGTTAGAACTATTTATCAAAGCGAGTACTGACCTACATAATACATGTGTTCACTTTAAGATTGTTAAAAACCATTGGTCAGTATGTCGGCTTTTAAAAAAATACAAAAATGTATTGCTCATAAATCAAGCACAAGAACAATAGGATACGTGTACCGAACTTCTCGATGTTATAACCATGGCGTCCATGAGCTCCACTAAAGTGTATTGATCGTCTACCTTCTGTTGACAGCTTGTAGCGGGATGTCGCCATTCTTCAGCTGTTAGTGTAAGTTGTGCAGACGATATATTGATCAAGGTAGTATGCTTGGTGTTAAAAAAAGCCTGTGAATCACACAGACGTACTATTGCACGCTAAATTTACTATTGCCTTGTCACGTGATGAACTATTTCACGGTTGGAATATTTCCAATCAGAATGGTCAAAACTATTTAATCACACGTGACTGCTTCTAGACCAATGAAAAACGCTTATATTTTATGACATATAATAATATATTATATAGTTCGCCTTAGTTATAGTTGATAATTCTCAAGGTCAGTGTTTACTACCCAATATCTCGTTCAAACTTTCAACGCATGTGGGTAGTTATTATTATCTCAATTATTGAACTCTATTTTGACATTCTTTTGTAATACGATGGTAATGACAAGCAGTTAATAGACTCCTTAAAATAAATATGCAGATATAACGTAAACAAAAAAAAATGAAAGTGCAACCTGAAACTTGAAAAGTATTGTTTTTGCACTTGATCATGTCTGTAATATTCTAGATTAAACTGGTTTTGGAAAGAAGGATCTTTGGACGGTGACGTTTGATGTTTGTCTGCAATCTTGTCTTGTCGTGCCCTCAATGGTTTGTTCTCTTGTAGCTCTGGCTTCTGTCAAGTGTTTTTTTTTTATATTTATATATTCACGAGCATCTTTGTTTTTTACTTGCATTGCCTATTAATGCTGCCTTTTTGGTTAGATAATAGTTCATGGCGTGGATTTTGTTATTTACCGAATCTCGTTTTATTGGGATGACAGTAGGGTGAGGTTTGGTGTACCTTAGAACTTGGTGCACCTTAAACTCCCAGCGGCCTTTTTTGCCACTGACCGTTCCAAGGCGGTAGCCCTTTTGTCGACCCTTTTGTGTTTGTGATGTCTTATTTGGCCTTTTATTCATCTTTAATGTTGTTCTTTGTTTCTGTGTGTGTTTGTGGTTGACTGCCGTCCTTGAATGCTACTTTTCCTGTTCGATTTTTATATCTATATTCTTCTTGATCAACATCATCAAACTACTATTGAAATGTAAGTGATGGGATTCATCTAATTAGACTGAGGATATAAATAAGTACTAAGTGCTTGAAATATGAACTAACTGCAGGGAACCGTCTTCCTGTTATCACAGACTCGTGACTAGCATACTATACGTAGGCGAGGTAATTGAATATTGCTTTTATCTGTGATGCAATAAATGCTGGCTATTGGAAATTGTCTGCTGTTCTTCAATGAGAGGAGAGCCGGTATTATAAAACGGAAGACACTCTGAATAGTTTGATAAGTGTTTTTGGTATCTGATGCTTATGTAGTTGGTTCAGTTCTGGATATACCTCGCTGATAACACGAGGTAAGCAACACTTGTACAAATAAACATACAAGTAGATATGTAAGAGAAAATGCAAACGAATTTGCGCTTCCTCACCTGGTTTAACATTGAATTAAGTTTACAGTGGAACACTTATTGCATAATAGTCATTATATTTCAATATCATTAATATACATGATCATTGTTTATGTTTTTAAATAGGTTTAACTGAATAAATATATGTAAACTGGTGCGTTTTTTCTAAATCAGATTGTTTGATAAATTTCTAATTTGAATTAAATTTGACATCGTACATTTTTAACTAGATTACGTTCACATTCTGTCGAGTGAGTGCACTCTATTCTGTTATATTCATATTCATAAGTTTCTGAATAAAAAGCACGTCTTTTACTGTCCAAAAAACAATCTTCATACACGCACGTTGAATGGACTCTAATTACATTTTCTAATGGAGAAATGACTTTTGTTATTTGTGTGTGCTCTGTAATTTCCACACTGTAAGCAGCAAACACTACCTAAGGGATTAATTTAGCAGCAACATGTGTGTGTTAATAGCTCAGAATCACGTAAACTCTCAATTTGTATGACTAAATAGTTTTAGATTGGTAAATATAATTTCCTCAGTAAATACATAAATATGGGAGTGGATGTGTTGTTCTAAGTAAGACCCTTGCATGTAAAAGCAATACACAGTCGTATCCTTATTAGTCTTATATTATCTTACATATTTCGTAAGAGTGCACTTATGGTCTTTTTGAATTTTGAATTAGTTGCATACTATTTTCCAATTTTAAACCTATATATTTCTATTGCCATAGTGTTTTATCTTACACAAACTAATTTAACTAAATTGCATATCGCAATTGTTTAAATCTGTGTTTGAAGTTGAAATATGAGCGTATTTTTATTTTAAGACACAAATATTAATGTTGAATTACAAGTTAGAATGCTATCGCAATATCAATAAATTGACAGATAATAGGACAGTTTGCTCGTGTTTTACCGATGATTTTATAAATTTACCTTTTGTGTTTATGATTTCTTATTTGGCCTTTTATTCATTTTTAAATGTGTTCTTTGTTTCTGTGTGTGTTTGTGGTTGACTTTCGTCCTTGAATGCTGCTCTATATTTACCCCTACATCCTAATATATATATGTTGTATTTCTTTTTTTATAAGAAAGTAATGAAACTTAATTTGGTGTACCCGAGAACGTGGTTTAAACCTTCAGCGGCCATTTTTTGTCACTGAACGTTCCAAGGCGGTTTCCCTATTGTCAACTATTGTGTGTTTGTGATATCTTATAGCCTTTAGTATTTTGACTGTTACTTGTGCTGCGCAAGCTTCATAACCGCTGCTCGCAACTAAATCCCATTTTGTTTATTTCGCTCTTCGGGGTATATCATTTTGTTAGATACTGGAACCATACGCCGCTGGACATGGAATAATGCCAGTAAAAGTAGCATGTCCACCGCCATATGCATGCTATCTTCGGGATGGTTAAAATTCTGTACTATTGATTTTATGAATATTGATTCTGCTCAACCCGGCGCTAACGGGCGTGAACGGTAGCAAGCATATTTCACACCGCTCATGAACAGTCTCAATCAAACCGAAACTGCAATATTTCGTATTTATCGTGTTCGGCCGTTTCCAAAGGTCCACTCTCATACTCTTTAATTCATCTTTACATATAGTTGTTCTTGTTTCTTTGTGTGTTTGTGGTTGACGGTCGATACAGGTTTGAAAGAAAACAGCTGTATTTCAACATCTACTTTATGATATTTTTTGAATCAGAATGAACGGGTCTCTGAGTTTCATCACTCATCGTTTCACACATATTTTCACAACAGCAAATTTAAATGAAATAAACACTTTATAAATTTTCATTAAATGTTGAACTGACTTTTGCTCACAATTTTTTTTACAACTACAGGTATTATTAGCAGAATATAGCACAGATAATAATTATAATGGGTTTAGTTTAAACATATTTACTTTACATCGATTGCGAAACAAGTTTTTGCAACTTAGATTAATCTCTCTCGATGGATTCCTGGGTAGAACCAGTACTAAGCAATGTGGATTAATTATCTTGCTCAAGGATAAATAACGTGGCCGTGGCGAGGATCGAACCCACGACCTCTCGATTCTGAGTTCGGCGCTCTACCACTGAACCACGCACTCCACAATTATAATGGGTGAACACATTACAAGCTATAAAACATAAATACATTTGATTACATTTCTATTGTTGAAAGATTGGGATTTCGCAATGAAAGAATAATCATTATCGCTAAATATTAATAACTAACTCCGAACACAATAAAAACAAACTCGATGGTAGACGTGTCTTGTTTTTTCACTCACTCTCACACGCTCGTTCGTGAAAAAAAACACACGTCTACCATCTCGTGGAGGATTTTCCTATAATCGACCCTAGAAGTTAAATAATCTCTATATAACAAAATGTTAATTTCCTATAAATACGACATGTATGTGTACACATGTATCTGCAAGCATGTAACCTGGTCTAAACCCCCAGCGGCATTTATTGCCACTGACCATTCCAAGGCGGTAGCCTTTTGTCAACCTTTTTATGTTTGTGATGTCATACGTTCCATTTTATTCATCTTTGTGGTTGTTGTTTGTTTCGGTGTGTGTTTGTGGTTGACTGTCATCCTTGAATGCTACACTTTCTGTTTACTTTTATATCCACAAAAGTACATATATTGTATGGCGACAACTGGTATTATGATATGTAACGGTTCAATTGTAATCAATGCCTTATGTAACTAGCAATTTAAATGTTTTCAATCTAATGTATGCCCGGAAAGCTTGACCAGGCTTGGCTTGAGTATGTAGTGTTACACTTTCTTATTTCTAAGCAAAATACCAAAGCGTCATGGAGCCAAAATGTGACGTATTACGTAAGTAATTTTTTATAGCTATGTACATAACATTGCACTAATTGATTTTTATAACGTAAATACTTCTTTTTTAGAATTTTGAGAGAAAAAATCTTTGGGTTACATATAAAATATATGTAAGAAACACATGTTGCCTGAAGAAAAAATAAAAGTATCGACGATTTTGCTCAAAATGATATGGCCAAATAATGCATTGAATTAACGTCATGTCTATTTTACCCCTCTTTTTAAATGTAGATTGCCAACAGAAAACCAGTTTTCATAAAACGGATTTGTATAAACATTTCTGCACGCGTGTTTTATTATTTCAATTTAAGGTTATATCTTTATTAGAGAATTACTTTTGTTTTATAAAATGTTGTAATTTAATGTAATACCTAACATATTACCTGTTAATTGTGCGTAGTTAAATCATTATTTTGTGTTCAAAATATGCATATAATTGCATTCATTTTACAAACAATATGCCACTACACAAATCAGTGATGTTTATTTGTCAGCTCCTTTATATATCCATGAAATAAAAATGAATAACGTCTAAGAAATGTTTTAAAAAAATAAGTGTAAAGGAAGCGAATTTTAAAAATAACCTTTGAAATCACTGTTTATAGTTCCGTGAACAAATATGCAATAATTCGTATGCATCCCAAAGACATGGACTCATGTTTCTTGTGATGGTGTTACATAACTTATACATGTATACGTACATAGTTTACCAAATTAAAATATACCAATCTTACGAGACTACCTCTTGCGACTCTATGATTTCACCTACTGAAACCCCAACTAAGGGAGGTGGGTGCATGAGCTTTCGTCCCTCGGGTTTTCTGGTCGTACCCTAGATTGGTTTTCTATTTAGCTGCAACTACTATGGTTGTTCAGTACGATTCTGGATACATCCTGAGATGTTTATTATTTTGTATGTGTATCTTTAGTTAGTTTCTCTGGATGTGGACTTCAACTATTGATTTTAATGCCTGTCGTGCCCAAAGTTGATCGACGAGGAAGCCGACAAAATTTTCATTCGTACAGATCCCTTGTATAACACTGCTTCCATAGTTCAAAGCTACACACAACATGTTCTCCGACCCCATATTGACAAGGAGTCTGATCACGTCAGGCATTTTCTAAAACTACTATATATTAATAAAGGTATTGATTTCATTGACATGCCTAGTATTTTTCGGGATACTCATGTAGTTGATTCTATCCCAAAATCTTTTAAAAATTCCGAAAGTCCTGTAATTTGTTATAAGTATAAAAAGCCTATTAGAAATATTATTTTCAACTACAACAAAATAGTTTCTGACCTTGATATAGTACTTAATACTCCTAAGGAATGTGAATGCAACACATCAAAATTTTGCTATGCTCCAGCAGGTCATGTCATCACTGGTAATTTTGATATTGTTGATAAACGTATTCGGCATTTGTTTTCGAAAGGTCCTAAATATAGATTACCTTCAACTATTGATTTTAATGCCTGTCGTGCCAAAATCGCCCACTCCATTGAAGATTTTAGTATAAAATGGTGTCGTAGAGAACATGCGGACCCAAACTCGCTTTCTACTTGGAAAAAGTCTATTCTTAAAATTATAGATACACGTATTAACTTTTATAATGCTAACCCGTCTTTACTACCTCCGAGACCTAGGTTTTCCTTTCGTAATCTAAAATCGGGAATTCAGGAATTTCATAATAAATTTGTTTTAGTTCCTGCAGATAAAGCAGCTAATAATGTAATTATTGTTTGACGCCTACATTACGTCAATGTTTTATCTCTGGAACTCGGTAGCACCAATTCATATACTCCAGTTAATTCTACTGAGGATGATGTTGTTTCCGCACATATCACTCGGTGCACTACTTTCAAGGCTGGTGTAAGCGATAAGCAAAATAAACTGCCTACCATGTACTGGATTCCTAAATTACATAAAAATCCGTATAAGGCTCGCTTTATTTCTAATTCTAGTGCCTGCAGCACAACAAACATCTCCAAACTTTTAACTTCTTGTCTTACTGCCGTTAAAGATCACGTTAAACTATATTGTGATAAAACTTATGAAAACTCTGGGATTAATTTATTTTGTTCTATAAAAAATTCAGGAGACGTTCTTGATAAAATTTTCAATAAAGGTCAAGTTTCATCAATAAGTACTTATGACTTCTCTACACTATATACAACCTTACCACATCATCTTATTAAAGACAAGCTAATTTCTCTTATTCAAAAAACATTCGCTAGAGAAAATACTACATTTTTGGCATGTAATAATATTAAAGCGTTTTTCACTAACGGCAGTTTAGACAATTATACTATGTGGACTTGCTATGAAGTTTGTGAAGCACTCATCTTCCTATTAGATAATATTTTCGTCAGGTATGGTACCACCGTTTATAGACAAATTGTTGGTATCCCTATGGGTACGAACTGTGCACCACTTGTCGCAGATTTGTTTTTATTTTGCTATGAAAGGGATTTCATGTTGAGTCTTTCACCAGATACATAGGCAGATGTTATTGAAGCTTTTAATGACACCTCTCGGTATCTGGATGACATACTGAACATTGACAACCCTTTCTTTCCAACTATGGTTCATAATAGTTATCCTAAAGAACTTCGGCTTAATAAAGAAAATATATATGATAATAACGCTTCTTTTCTTGATTTAGATCTCTCGATTGAAAATGGTAAAATAATTAGCAAAATCTATGACAAGAGAGATGATTTTAATTTTGACATTGTTAATTATCCCCACTTGGGTGGGGATGTTCCCCGAGCAACTTCTTATGGGGTGTATCTGTCTCAACTTATTCGTTTTTCTAGAGCTTGTACTCGAGTTGAAGACTTTAAAATTCGTAATCTTTGTATAACTAAAAAGTTACTCAATCAGGGTTACCGTTACCATAAACTTCGTAAAACCTTTGCAAAATTTTATTATCGTAACCTTGATCTTCTTTCCAAATATAAATATAATTTAAGGACTCTTCTGCGACAAGGACTATCACAACCTGACTTTTATGGTGATGTGATTTATAAACTTCGTAAGATTCTTGGTCATGATCACTTTCATACTATCTTTGTTAAACTTGTTAAAAAGTTTATCAAAAGAGGTTATGACCCTATCATTTTGCAACGTACTGCATGCTTGGTGGTGGACCCTTTAACAGTTCGCCACTATGCTTTCCTCTTTAATTGTACGATGACCGGACAGGCTGTGGACCCTATGATGACGCCTACCTAAAGCCCATTGGGACGGTGGCGTTTGATGTTTGTCCATGTTCTTTCTTGTCGTGCCCTTAATGGTGTGTTCTCTTACTGCTCTGGCTTCTGCCAAGTCATTGAGTACCTTCATTGTGGCTTTCTAGGCTATTGTGTTTTTGTAATATATTTACTCGAGCATATTTGTGTTTTACTTATATTGCCTATTGATGCTGCCTTGTTGGTTAGAGTTTAGATCATGGCGGGGATTTCTTTATTTACACTGTCGTGTTTTTATTGGATGACAGTAGGGTAAGTGTGAGGTTTGGTGCACCCTAGAACCGGTTTAAACCCCCAGTGGCCTACTTTGCCACTGACCGTTCCAAGGCGGTAACCCTATTGTCAACCCTTTTGTGTTTGTGATGTCGTTTGCATTTTTATTACTTTTGCCTTTTCGTTTGTCTGTTTGCGTGTTTGTTTTTGTGTTTTGTGGTTGACTGTCGTCCTTGAATGCTGCTTTCCCTGTCCGATATTTTCACCCTTCTTTATTGTCAGAGATTTCCTTTTGATGGGATGTAGTTTTGTTTACACTGTCTTGTCTATTTGGGCGCGGAAGACATGATAATAGCGAGGATTGTGCGCATATAAAATCGATTCAAACTAACCAGTAGGCCTTATTGCCTACTGACCGTTCTAAGTCGGTAACCCTGTCTTCACCACCCTTTCTGTTGTTTTTTGTCTCTTTCATTGTAGTTTCAAATCCTTGTTTGCAGTACAGTGCGGACCTACGATGCCATTGCGTTCGGACGCTGTGGTTTCTATAGGACCCTATATATGATTTAGGAGTTGCGTTATATTGGTGTTCGCAGTTTAGGATTCTCATTGTAGTTATTTAATTCCTACCTATTCTGACCGGTCTGGTGCGTCGATGTAGTGGCGTAATTTAATACAACATATTCAAGTTCTAAACATTTCCTTATTTCAGCCAAACAAACCAATACTTAAGGATTCAACTATATAGTCAATAGTGCGCTGAAGACGTGACGTAATTAGAATTTATAATTGGAACCGTGTCTTCTGTACTTGATAAGCAGGGCAGTTTAGAATAAAATCAGTCTGGAAGATAGACATCATGTTGCATTCTATATAGTTCTTTAACTGCATGTGTTCCTATGTTGGATGTATATTGCTGCTAAAGACAGAAGGTGTGTGCGGTGTTTTATCGGGCCGTTGTTAAAACGTAGCTTTATATGATCATAAATATCACAACTGATGAATAACACATTGATATAAATATACATCGTCTAATAAAAACCATAGTCCCGAATCAAGCGATGTTGAAAAAAAGCCATGTGATAATGTATAGCAGCTTAAAATTACGCGGCTTAGGAAAAAAATATCGCAATGGTAATGGAAAATGGTTTGCACACACCTTAAACGTTTAAGGAAAAAAGGAGACGAAATTCATGAAATCTAAAATACTAAGCACTGTTTTGGGACACAGTCTGCGACAAACACTAACTGTTTTATTTAACAAATTCATACTGCCAAATTAAAACAAATCAGAAATAATGCAATATTATAATATTTACGTGGTCCTAACGAACAAGTTTCAGTTTTAGCCATGTCTCAAATTACAAACTATATTAACATTTCAAATGCTCTTCAAAAAGCAAAGTTTATATTTGTATGCATTAACAACATGCATTGTTATTATACGGATGAGAATACATTGTTACTATACGGATGAGACAAAGTATGTGTTGTTTTACTTCATAATATAATGCACAATGAATTTTAATTAACGGTATGATTTAGAGTCAATTTACCACATTTCTACCCAGTATTTACCACAGTTTTGATTATATTGGAGCTGAATCGACAATTGTAGTAACCCCAAAATACGACTTAAAGCCTTCAATCGATTTGAATAAAAACGAATTTCGCTTCTACGGTCGCGCCTACAGCGTACCGAAGTGGAATCGATCCCCGGCCCAGTCACACCAATACTTTATAACACTGGTACTAGTGGCTCCCTATCTGAACGTTCAGCATATTTAAAAAAAATGGAATTGCTTGGATTGAAAGATTGTTAAACAATGTTTTGTTATTCAATATATTGACATTTTTTCTCATGTGTGCTACCTAGTGTTATATTATAGGTCCCTATAGTTGTTGACAATTCTCAAGGTCGATATTTTAATACCCGTTAACCTGCTCTAACGTTCAACACATGCATTCACTATTATCTCAAATATTTAAATCTATACAAGTTTTATATTCAATTTAATACGGGCGTTAAAGCAAATAGTTAATATACTGTTAATTGACTGTCTTCTCCTTAATTTGAATATGAGAAATAACGTTTCATACACAAAAAATGCAGTCAGACTATTTGAAAAGATGTCCCTGACGTGGTAACGTTTAATATTTTAAATTCCAATACCTTTGGAAATAAGGATGCCGATTTCGATCTTAGTCTTGAACAACACTATCAAAAGACTATTGAAGTCTTATTGGTCGGATTCATATAATTAGACTTAGGATGCTAATTGGAATTAAGTGGGTAAGCCTTTAATATGCATTAACTTAAGTGAACTGTCTTCCTATTAGCACAGACTCATGACTGACATTATTATAAGAAGGCGGAGTAATTGAATATTGTTGTTATCTGTGACGCAATAGATGCAGGTTATTGGAAATTGTCTGCTGTTCCTCAATGAGGGAGCTGGCATTATAAAACGGCGGACACTCTGATACGTTTTTTAGTTCTGTTCTGGATGTACCTCGCTGATAACATAAGGTAAGCAACACTTGTACAAACAAACATACAGGTAGATATGAACGAGAAAATGCATGCAAACTTGGGCTTCCTCACCTGTTTTAGTACTAACAATGTTAAACACTTACAATGTGACTCATTACGTAATCGTTGTATTTCGTTAAGTAAACGTTAACATGTTTATTTTTTCTAAACTTGTTTAACTGAATAAAATGTTTTATTGGTATTGTTTGACTGCAAATTATGTTCTAAGTATGTGTTTTAAATTGTCTTATTTCAATAAAAGTTTTTACATCATACAGTGTTCTTAAGGTTTCTATGAAGCATAACGTGTTTCACATATACCTCTTGTCCATAACTAGGTAATGTATACTTCTTGTTTTAAGAGTGTGCTCACGTGGGACTTTACAGTGCGTGTATATTTACGTGAAAATACGTTGCTAAATGAATCGTCATATATAGCGTGTAATGAAATTATTAACCAAATTATAGTTCCTAATAGAACAAATTTGTTGTTGACATTCTTTCGTTGTGTTGCATTGGTGATTTCAATACTGTAAACACAAAACACTACACACGTGAATAATCTAGAACACAGTTTGTGCGTCATATATTTCAGGGTCACGGATAATCTCAATGTGTATGTCTAAATTGTTTGTCAGCTTATTTTGTTTGTGGTACAGTACGGGTCTACGTTGTAATTGCGTTTGTGTGCTATGGTTTCTATAACCCTTTTGTGTTTGTGATGTCTTATTTGGCCTTTTATTGATCTTTAAATGTGTTCTTTGTTTCTTTGTGTGTTTGTGGTTGACTGTCGTCATTATATGCTGCTTTTCCTGCTCGATTTTTATATCTATATTTCTTTTGGTCCATCTGTTTCATTATTATGAACTACAGGAAATAAGTGATTCGGAAATGTTTCACTAAAAAGGTAGGCCCCATTTATGTGAAAACAATAGAAATGTGTTAGTCCTCTGTTATCGTAGTTATATGTTCTTGTTTCTTGCTTCATGTGGCAAAACGGATTATGTAAATAACTTGATAAGTTGCTGCATGTTTTAAAAAAGAAAGTGAAATGACAAGATTGAGCAAGGTCTGTACAACCTATACCCATTTGGAGAATAGATGGTCGATTCCATGCTTTACTTTGTATATCTGGAGCAACATACTCACAGTTCCGCAAAGAAGACATTTGAAACAATATTCCCGTTCCTTTTCAGTAGTTATGAGAAGTGTTGTTTAATTACGAGTGCACACGTATATTTTCTTTGATATCGGATAATTGTATCCGAGTTTAACATGGAAATCTCGATCTTACACATGTGGGAAGACGAAAGTCGCGCGCTGATATCAACAATGACAGCTGCATGACGTCAGTGTTTAAATGTAAATAGCCATGCATAACTTTAGTAGATGGCGACTTCAATGATCAGCATGGAAAAACGATCCGGTTCAGATAGGGAAATTTCGACACTTGGTATAACTTGGTAAATGCAATTATACCTCGTATTGGAATTCTCGATCTTCACCATGTTAGCAAGACAACAATATATTGAGGCATTTTCTGGCATACCATGATGTAATGAGACATTTTCATATCTTTTCACCGAACAAATATCTTTTCACGATGTTGTATATACAAATATTTGACAGTACCAACTGAAATGTTAAAGGATATTATCCAGAGTAAATTGTTTTTCTCCAGTTCTCAAGAGTTTGAAGATTTTCTACTGACATATTTTCTTAAATTTTGGAATGTATCACGTTTGGCCATCATGGTGTCAGAACCGTTCCAAGGTGGTAGACCTATTGTCAACCCTTTTGTGTTTGTGATGTCGTTTGCATTTATTATTACTTTTGCCTTCTTGTTTGTTTGCGTGTTTGTTTCTGTGTTTTGTGGTTGACTGTCCTCCTTGAATGCTACTTTCCCTGTCTGATCTTTTGATATTTCTTCATAAATTAAAACCCGTCTGAAATCTAGAGCATATCATACATGTATTACATGGTGTAAATAGGTTTAGAAACATCTCACAATTATTTAGGGTTTTGTTTCTGGCGAAATTATTGTTCTTCCTTTATAAAATTGAAAGCAACGAACACAAACAAGAGAATAAACTTGCAGTCTCGGTTTTATTGAGTCATTTTCCTGAGAAACAATGTAAGATGCAAAACCTCTTAACATTGGATTCTGCTGAATTCTTCTTCAAAGCCACAACGATTGAAACTTTTCCAAGAAGTAAGAACGCTACTGATTATTGTTACGTTTAAGAATGTGAACTTGTGTCTACGTGCGTATCTAATTTGCAAAAGATATAACCAACAGTTATGATAATTCTATCAGTTATGTTTTTACTTTTTTCCTTCCCCTAAATCACTGGGACTATATTTCAAAATACATCATATATTTAAGATTGTGGAGGTGTCGTGGATGGTAGCAAGCCCTTTTCACTACCGTTCATGAACACTCTCAAACCTAAATTGCAAACTGTTTGTATTAATCGTGTTCGGCGATTTCCAAATGTCTCCTTTTATAATCGTTTTTCAATGTGGCATGTCAATTATTCGTTTTTCAGGAAGTCCTATGTGTCATATGTGTAAAGACATTTAGTATCATTTACCATGTCTGTTGAAACATATATATTCAAACTGAGTATATAGAGATTGGGTTATTTAAAATTTGAGACGATTCCAACTGATACTTGTCGATAAGGTAGACTTTACAATACGTGTACATGTAAATATGGATATAAAAATCGAACAGGAAAAGTAACATTCAAAGACGACAGTCAAGCACAAACACACTCAGGAAAAAAACACCTTAAAGATGAACAAAATGCCAAATTAGACATCAAAAACACAAAAGGGTTGACGATTGGGCTACCGCCTTGGAATGGTCAGTGGCAAAAAAGGCCACTGGGGTTTTAAACCAGATTCTAGGCTGCACAAAATCTTACACTTACCCTACTGTCATCTCAATAAAACGGGAAAGTGTAAATAAAGAAATGAACTATTCTGTAACCAACAAGGCAGCATTAATAGGCAATATAAGTAAAACACAAAGACGTTCGTGTATATATAAATGCAAAACAGAAACCATTAGCCTAAACAGCTTCAAAGAAGGTACTCAATAACTTGGCAGAAGCCAGACCAACAAGAGAACATACCATTGAGGATACGACAAGACAAGATTGTAGACAAACATCAAACGTCACCGCCCGTTTGGGCTTAAGGTAGACGTCATCATAGGGTTCACAGCCTGTCAGCTCATCGCACAATTAAAGAAAGCATAGTGGCGAAATGTAAATGGGTCCACCACCAAGCATGCAGTACGTTGCAGCATGATAGGGTCATAATGTCTTTTGGTAAACCTTTTAACAAGTTTAACAAAGATAGTATGCAAATGATCATAACCAAGGATCTTACGAAATTTGTAAATCACGTTACACTAGAAGTCAGGTTGTGATAGTCCTTGTCGCAGTCGTTAACTCGAGTACAAGCTCTCGAAAAACGAATAAGTTGAGACACATAGACCTCATAAGAAGTGGCTCGGGGAACATCCCCGTCTCAATGGGGATAGTTTACATGATTAACAATATCAAAATTAAAATCATCTCTCTTGTCATAGATTTTGCTAATTAATTTACCATTTTTAATAGAGAGATGTTAATCGAGAAAAGAAGCGTTAGTATCATAAATATTAGCTTTGTTAAGTTGAAGATAGTTAGGGTATATATTATTACCCATAGCAGAAAAGAAAGGGTTTTCAATGTTCAATATGTCATTCAGATACCGAGAGGTGTTATTAAAGGCTTCAATAACATCTGCCTGGGTAGCTGGTGAAAGACTCAACATGTGATATCTTTCATAGCAATATAAAAACAAATCTGCGACAAGGGGTGCACAGTTGGCACCCATAGGAATACCAACAATTGTCTATGAATGGTCGTTCCATACCTAACGAACATATTATCTAATAGGAAAATGAGTGCTTCACAAACTTCTTGGCAAGTACACATAGTGTAATTGTCGATTTATGCTTGGTGTTATCATTACGCCTACGACCATGATACCTAGAGTCACGCTTTCGAATAGAAAATATAGAAAAAATGTCAATATTAGGACATTTTGAAATATTTACTTGATGGTAAATATTGTTATTATGTCCGAATGGATATGGTGTCTGCAAGTTTTGCATCCACTTAAGTTCTGCTATATGTATCTTTTATTTTAAAGCTTTTAGTAGTATCATTAACATAAATTATATATTCAACCGGTTGAGCAGTAACGTTACTAACAGATTTACCTGACTGACCAAAGTGCTGGTATAAGTATTCTATTTTTTACTTTTTAGGATTACCTGCATTACATTTATGTTCACGAAATTGAACTTTTAAAGATCGACCTGTTTGTCAAACATATTTTATACCGTAACGTGGTGCATTGCAAGTCAAAACATAAATGACGTGTCATGCACGTCAATCAACATTTGAAGCTATACATACATTAAACATTCTACCATTAACAGCAGATTTAAAGGTGGACTTGCAAGATAAATAATTGCAACAACTGCAGTTCTTTGCATTGCACTTATCAATGGAGGGAAACACCTCGCGTCTTGAATAAACTAAATGATTTCTGAAAGGAGATTGTATATGGTAGGTCCTGACTTTGAGCCGTTATTAAAAATATTGGGAATATTATTAGAAGGAACATGCAACGAGGTTGGCGAATGAAGATTAAAGGTAATTCAAACTGGTTAACCTGAATAGCTGTTTTACAATTCCATTGGGTGTTGTTCATTTAATCAGTTCATGATTATACAGACTGACCGGAATTATTTATTATGTAACCTAATAAATAAATAATTTGTTTAATGTCACAGAAGTACAACCATTGATCATAGATCATTGTATTTGTTTTAAATTGTTACAAATCCTCTACCGGCAAACTTTTTTCTGTTTTGTCATATATTGCCTTTAATCCATCTTTGTAATAATATGATTGTTTGGTTCTGTGCGTTGGTTAACTTTGGTCCTTGAATGCTGCATTTCCCGTTAGACTTTTATATCTACTTTTAGCTATGTTTAACGTGAGTTCATAAAGATGTTCGTGGTGTTTGACTGTGCTTCTCAATCAATGTTTCGTTGTAGTATGGTGGAAAGGTATGAGACACGGTCAGAAGACTAGACTGAATAAAGATTATTTTCAATTTCTGCCGGAAATGAATTTTACTTTACGATGTTATGAATACAGTCTGTAACGTTTTATTTATACAAATTCACGCGTAACAATTAAAGTGCAGCAAATAGTGTCAAAGTTAAAACAAATAAAATAATTGAATTTTGTATAGCGTGACATAGAATCATCTAAAATACATACTACTCATAATGTTTCATTAAACAGCGTAGACCAAGTGAACCATGGCATCCGCTAACTGACCTAGTAATACAGTGGTTTATTCATTAATCTCGCACAATTCCAATATTCATTGTAATCACTACTGTTCGTGATGATGAGTTCCCCAAACTGCTTAAACACAAAAAGGCCGGGAAACAAATTGTTGTGTATTGCTTATAATTCCAGACGTTCTCTAAATGACATTCATCGTGGTACGTCACTTAACACTTAACGTGATAGCTAAGTGTCTGAACTGTTTCCTCTGATGATAAGACACATATTTTATATTACTGCATACGCAGTTACAAGCTCCGTTTACTTTCAATGTAATTGGAAACGTCAATATTCGCTCTTATTGAAGTGTAGTAAATGTATACTCGTTCGTGATTGGTGCAATTTTCTGTTCATGTCAAAGAAAGTGTGTTATGTGATGTAAACCATGTTGATTTCATTGTGAACATTCCCACTATGTAACGAAAATATGTTTGTTTCAAATAAATGTTTTCGTGAAAAATAAATGTTACAACCTATTTTATTGTTCTAATTTAAAAATGCATATGCAATAAAAAAAAGGATATTAGCTTTATAATGGAATATATGCACTCGTTTTTTCGCGCATAAATATTGCGCTCATAAAGACGCTCAATATTAATACGCGAAAGAACTCTTGTGTGTAGTTCTGAGGTTTATAGTCCATCCACCAACAAACACGACAAGTTTCCCTGCCGCGACGGGCACAATTGAGTCTGGACTGTTCGAAAGAACTCGTGCATATATCGCAATATAAAATTAATAACCTATCATAATAGTATATAGATAGTCAATGCGTTTCATAATTTAATAAATTTGCGTTTTAAAATTCACAACTGCTCAACCGTTCACAGACGTCTGTACTGCTGTAATACAATACCATCCAATCAAGAAAATAATAAAACATGCAGTTCCGTTGTGTTCCGCAATGTTCCATTCATCGGACGTTGAGGACGTTAGAGCAGTACAGATCTTGAAATGAATTTTAACCTTAGCGAATACATTACTTCACATATTTTCATATGAACGTAATATTCGTTTTATCACATCTGTGAATTGTTGGCTTTGAACAGTTGAATAGTTCATGGCGGGGATTTCTTTACCCTTTTTTTGGGATGAAGTAGGGTAAGTGTGAGGTTTGGTGCACCATAGAACCTGGTTTAAACCCCCCAGCGGCCTTTTTGCAACTGACCGTTCCAAGGCGGTAGCCCTATTGTCAACTCTTGTGTGTTTGTGATGTCTTTTTTTGCCTTTTTTCATTTTTTATATATAGAGCGATTCTTTGTTTCTTTGTGTGTTTGTGGTTGACTGTCGTCCTTGAATACTACTTTTCCTGTTCGATTTTTGTATCTATATTTGTATGGATTAAATTGTGATGTATAATATCGTTGAACAACAACATGCCGACATCAGATGTTATTAAACTAAGGAAACTAAGAAACGTCATACAGATAAAAAAAAAAAGAAGATAGTATGACACAAATGCTACCAACAATGATGTTTTTTATATTTTAAAATGACTGTTGGTTATCAGACTGTTCGTTATAAACAGGCTAAATATGCAACACAAGATGACGTGTAAAACGGTATCACTGCATATTTTGCAGTTAGAAAGCGAATATTTTATAAAACTATAATATTATGGAAATGGATTCCATTTTGGTCATTAACTTCATATGTTAAGACGGTTGTCTGGGAAAGACGTAGTGTTGAGATTATTTTTTAAATTGATATTTAAAGCTTCTTTGGTAGCATTTAAATGAAAAATATAAAAAAGTGACCGTACTTATTTTTGCGCTAGACATATTTGAAAGAGACGTGTGTTTCTAACCTAAAAATTCTCTGAAAAGTGGATAAATACAGTGATCAACATTTCAATTTTTTTTCCCTTGTGTGAATGATTAAATATGAACAGCTTTGTGGAGGAAGACTATTTCATGAACATGACGATATCAAGACCAGTTCCCGTTGCCGTTAAAATACATTATACTTATTAAAAACAATAATTTATTTTCAATTACATTTGAACTTATATTTGAAAATATATACAAATAAATGCAACCATATTTGTCTTTTTACTTTAAAAAGCAGCCACATATAGACCGTACACCCACCCTATTTTAAAGAAAACATCTTTGACTAAAATAATAATTCATGATAAAAAATGTTCTACTGCTCAACTCAGTTGTGCAAGTAAAATATGTGTAGGTCACATAGGCTTCTAATGAATTTATATTAAAAACATTTCCAGTATAAAATACTATATTTAAAAAATCCTCAAAGATGTCGAGTATAAAATGAGGTCAGTAAAAGTTATATACATTTATATACGTTTTCCACTTTTAAAAACAAAAATCTTATTATTTGTATAAAAAAGGATACATACTACTCAGAGCTTGAAAATATGAAATTGCTTTTTACTTAAAATTGGATACATTACTGCCTTAAATCCTACACTATATCCATTTCTACTAGGATGCAAAAAATGAAACAATTATGTCATCAAATAAAACCTGGATATACAAAATAAAAATCTTAGACTAGAAAATGTCAAAACTTGGCCAAACAGTGAATTTTATTAAGGTATCAAATAGCATGACTGCACTAATATGTGCGTGTGCTACCAAGATGTTTGTCCTTCAGTCTTATCTGTTTCTGATAATTTCTATGGATGATATCAAATACAGATTTAATGTTCATTAAAAGAGTCTGAACAATATATCTTTTATATATTATTGAACCAAATACACACGAGAAGATCTGTTTTGTATTGTTGTCTCCCTAAACGATTTAATACAAATAAAATGTTGACTATTAAGACAAAATGTTTGCACAAAATTGGCTTGTTATCATTGTTTCTAATATTGTATCACTTATGTAGATTGCAACAGACACGTTGACTACGGATTCTACACCGATTTAAATATATTGTCTACAAAATTGTTGTGATGCCAACGTAAGTTGATATCTTGCTTTCCGAAGAATGTGCTCTTGGCCAAATATTTATCCTTATTCCAAATCGATTATGGAAACATAATATGAGGTTATTTTACAGTGTTGAGTACAATACTGAATTCTATTGGACGAGTACACTGCATGGATTCTGTCTGCTGGGTACTCGTCCAATAGAATTCAGTATTCTACTCAACACTGTAAAATGACCTCTTTATTTTTCATACCTCTATAATTCTAACCAGACGTAGTATTTGTAGTTTCTACATTTTAATTCAAACGTGATGTTTCCGTTATTGAGCTGTTAGAGTTATCTTACTTTAATACCAAATATGACTTGTCCAGTCCAAATATGGATCACGTGATTCTGCAGTAAACATATGGAACACGTGATATGGAATGTGGGGTATAAATATAGAATACCGGTGTGTACCTATTAAAGCCACTGTCTTCAGTACAATAGTGAACATATTGGATTGTCACATGGTTAAAAAGACTGAAAGAGATTGGCTAGAATGATAGAGGCGTGAAATAAGTTTGGTTATCGGATTGCAACGTTGATTGCTTGATCCGATGAGGCGGTGGACATGCCATTTTTACTGCCATTATTCCATGTCCAGCGGCGTACGGTCCCAGTATCTAATAAAATTATATGCCCCGAAGAGCGAAAATATACAGGAAGGCAGAAAGACAATAAATATATATATAAACAAAGAGGGAAACTTCATCATTATATCGACGATATAAATGCCGATGGTCAGAGATACCTCGAAGATGATCACGACTAAGTCAGTATCATGAAAATCATTCCGTTTGGCCATGGTAAAAACGGTAAGATATGGACATCGTAAATGGGTTTCTTTTATTAAATCTATGTCAGCATGGTCAGAGACCTAAAAATAAGGCCAGTGGCATTAAATGAAGATCAAAACGAATAATCTATTTAATTTTTTAAAGGTAAACTTATCAAATAGTAACCTGAATAGTTCGAGGTAATAGCAAACATGGTCGTATAATATATGGCCATTTATACATTTCGAGATATTGAAACTTTTAAATTGTATTCACTAACAACAGCTATTTTGTTTTATGAAACCAACGTTCTATTAGTTTAAACTTATTTGTTTTACATCGATTGTAACGAAAGCTCTCTGAACTTATTTTAATCACTCTCGATGTCTTCCTGGGTAGAACCAGTACTAAGCAATGCAGATAAAGTGAATTGCTCAGGGACACAACACATGGTCATGGCAGGGATCGAACCCACGACTTTTCCATCATGGGTCCATCGCTCAAAACACTCCACAAACGTTCTATTGTATATATAATTGGTTTATAAACATATATAAACACATTTTCACATAACATGTGGTGTGGGAGTGTAATAACACCAATCAATATTTTTGTTATTCCACTAGTGGTATAACATAACGTTAATTACGTCATGAACGTCACGTTAATGTACGTTTTCTGACGTAATGTGACGTTATAAGTTATGTGATAAATATAATCTAATATTCGTTCTCATTCATTATTGAATTTATTAAACTCGTTAGCAAAAATGATATAATGCAAGAGCCTCGCTTTATATCATTTTGCCAACTCGTTTAATTAATTCAAAAATGAATGAGTACGCATGTAAGATCCTCTATGTGTACACCCACCATAAACAGAAAACACATGTTTTTCAATTGGAGTCTTGGCATGCTTCTGAGAAATAACAATTTGGAATGCCAATATAGTTGTTGATTTTAGATATACAACATTAGGTAATTACACAATTTGTATCATTGTTGTTATTATGATTTTTACGGTTACCTCCTGATACACATGACTCAACACTGTCTGCTAGTCATGTGTTATCTAGTCCTTTACAATGCCTTAATGCGTTATTCTTTATAATAAATACTGAAAAGGGGTTTTATTGAGACTGTTCATGGGAGGTAATACAATTTGCAACACCTCTCATGCACCCTAGCACCGGCTTAAGCGGTATTCTACTTTAAAACCACAAAGAGTGGGTTTGATGATCCCAAAGGACCATAAGTTGTACCACTATTGATTTGTAATCGGGCGACTTTTTACAGAAGCCACACAGATCTAAACAATAACTAGTGTGAAAGTTGGTGTAGTGCAATCGTTTAAGATTTTTGCATTCACATCTAAAATCGTATTTTTGTTCTGTCGTTGTTTGTTGAGTACAACAAAAGTAACATTTGGACGCACTGCCATACCATACACACTTTACTGTCGGGTAATATATGTTTGTGTCGCTGTACTCGAGTTGAGGACTTGAAAATCGATTCAAGCTAACCAGTAGGCCTTATTGTCTACTGACAGTTTCAAGTCGATAAACCTGTCTTCACAACGTTTCTGTTGTTTTTGTCTCCTTCATTGTATTGTCAAGTCCTTGTTTGCAGTACAATGCGGACCTACGATGCCATTGCGTTCGGACGCTGTGGTTTCTATAGAACCCTATATCTCATTTTTTTTTAATATTTGTAATATTTGCATTACTAAAAAGCTACTCTATCAAGGCTACCGTTATCATAAACTGCGTAAAACCTTTGCACAATTGTATTACCGTAACCCTAACCTTCTTTCCAGAAGTAATTTAAGAACTCTTCTGCGACAAGGACTATCACAACCTGACTTCTATTGTGACGTGATTTACACACTTAGTAATATCCTTGGTCATGATCATTTTCATACTATCTTTGTTAAACTTGTTAAACGGTTTATCAAAACGGTTTTCATGTTCGACTTTTATATCCATATTTGCATCAAATATTTCTGTCACCGCAATTGGATGTACACTACAAAAACTCACATTTAATATTATATATATTGCATTATGTTAATATTACATGCATATATATATAAAACAATTATGTATAATGTTATGCGTGTCCAGTACTGATTTAAGCTCGTACATGTACAGCACTTGTCACTTTAATTATTGTTGAATATGTCATTACATTATTAAAACGAATGTGAACATTCGGTCGAAAATTAATTTTAAGTATTTGTGTGAAATCGTTGACATTACATAATATGCCAAACATATGTGTAATTAGTTGTATACTTCCAGGTTAACAGGAAATAGATCGAGTTATGAGAGTAATGATAGTTGATTATAGTGATAAATAAATACTCAAAAGGGGGTCACGGAAGAAACAAACACAAATAAGACAAAAAGGTAGCGGTCTTAGATTTATTGAGCAAGTTCATGTACTA
This sequence comes from Cyrtodaria siliqua, assembly GCA_037043455.1. Lineage (NCBI taxonomy): Eukaryota > Metazoa > Mollusca > Bivalvia > Adapedonta > Hiatellidae > Cyrtodaria > Cyrtodaria siliqua. The sequence continues at coordinate 65,687 of JAWPHD010001726.1, read as the reverse complement.
TAAAGTGCACCTTTCACGATCCCTAGCACCGGTTTAAGAGGTATTGTACTTTACAACAACAAAGAAGTAAGATGAGGTGTATTTGGTTTTCAAACACATTTAACAAAATACCTCTCGGGTTTTGATAAATTGGTAAGCGCCTTGTCATTATGATGTTTGCAGTTATGTTATATTACGTGCATTTTCCGTCTGTCTCTCATCCGTTTCTATATTTTTCTCACGATTTCGACAGGAAGTAACAAATCTCTTACTGACCAACGATGCATGCTTGGCGAAATATAGTCTACCAGAAACTGCATCTATAGTATATGTAACGTCGACACAAAGCAGATGATTAATCCCACTGAACGTGCTGCTGTAGACGTTTTGATTAAATTATCCATTACAAATTACTGTCAGATTATATCTTATGCGCACAATCACGCGTTTCTATAAAACATTGTTGCATGATATATACAAAATATTTGACAGGCTCTCCTATTTTCAGACGTTTATTATTAGTCGATACAAAACAGGAAATATAGATTTACATAACTCAGTCACCCAAACCACGCATTCACAGGAAAAACAATTGCAAGGATAGACAGAAGAAAAGTATGCGACAGCACATACATAAAAGGGTGACGTGACAACAGGGATATCGCCTTAGAACGGTCACTGGGGTGTAAACTAGGTTCTATGGTGCACCAAACATCACGATCCCATATTGTCGTAACACGCGAGTCATGGGGACATACATCTTTATCAAATTTGAATGTGAAAGAAATGCACCATATTGATTAGGAAAGGTAGCCATTTTCTTGATCATTGGTTCAGTACAAGACCAAAAATAGATTTACCAATACAAAAAAAACAACAGTGATCGTGGGACATTTAAAATCACGCTGCCAAAGTTATTCGATGACCGTCGTCGTTCGATTTCCATTTTCCGAAATAAAATATTACAATACTGATTTTATGACCTATAGAAATAAACAAATGTACAAATTGACTAATTCCCATCCCAACATTTATGTCTAAATCCTCAGAGTCTACAAATATAGTCAATATAAAATATCTCAATGTTGGTTCGGTTAAGTCTAAATCCCTACCCTGGTGTTATCAGTGATGTCTAATATTCCCGAGGTATACTGCACTCCCCCAGTGGAAGATAGGTGAAATACTGCTGGACATAAACAAATACATACATTCAATTCATTAAGTTGTCTTTAATCCACTTTTGCTTTTTTGATGTCTTTTTTTTCAGAAATTTTACACAATGTCGCCTAGTTGGTCCAACATATTATAAGATAGGCCCAAAATCGAAGGTGGCAATCACAGCTAAATAGAGATTAGTTTAAATGTATGATCACTACTTCTTTAACACTATGCACCACTGGTGTTAACATGACACCTTTACCAAAGTGATCGGCATGTCATATATATTGTTTAACATTCGTATTGAGTTATCTACCAGCAATGTCTTCAGTTTGCCAAATTTATTTACACAGACGTATAAAGTTAAACCTTGTTACTCCCTTGACACTACAGGTCGGATTTATCTCTGTTAAGGCAATACAAACAGTCAGATATTGTCAGTACATCACATTATGGCCTAGGACGCGCTGTTAATCGATTATAATGAATTAATGCTATTTTATACTGTATTTACTATGAAATCGTTATAATCAATGCATGGTTTCTATTACTTTTACTGTTTATAATTATTGTTTGTATTTTGTTCTACAGGTTCGTCCTACCAAAAGGAAACTAGAGCGAATCATTACTCAGTAGACACATCTTGTATTACAATTTTGTTCTGAGTTAATAAAGTATTGTTCTGTTCTGTTCTACATCACAAACTTTCTAAAACATCGCTAGTTGATGCATAGTGCATTGACTCTCGGCAAAACATAGCTGCTCTCACAGAAGATAATTATCATATAATTTATCTAATTGAACACAAACTACACTACGGTTGTTTTTCCTACAAAATAACATCATTCAGATGCATCCGTGATATAATTGAGAGAGATGTAATTTGTGTAGGAGATTTTTATAAGATTATTAAAGATAATTTGGAAGTCGCCGAACACGATAACTACACAACAAATAGTGCAGTCTCGGTTTGGTTGAGACTGTTTATGAATAGTAGTGAAAACTGCTTGCTACAGCTCAAGCCCTATAGCCCCGATTTCAACAGAGCTTAATATTTAAAATGTCATCATTACAAACATTTGAGTCATTCCGAAGACGGTATGCATATGGCGGTGAACATGGCACCTTCAATGAGGCATTTCAATAGCATTCCATGGTCAGCGGCTTATGGTACCAAATGTAAAATGTAATTGAAATAAATGTGATCATTATTCTGTATGTTTTATTAGGAAAATCAAACGACAAAATCGAGATTCGTTAAACGGTCATACAACTATTAAGTACAGATCCTTGGACAAATTTGATGAACAAGAATTTAAAAATGAGTTGTATAATTCAGGAATAAATACTGCTGAGACACCCACTGATCCAAATACTTCTCTTGAATATTTATACTCAGTGTTAAATAATGCTCTTTCTAAACATGCTCCTTTAGAACAGAAACGAATTAAACGCCCAAAACTATGGAACGCCATGACTGTCTTATGATGTTGCCGATTAATATATGCAGTGCATTTCCCTTTATATGTGGTAGATCTTTCATGATATGCAGTGCATTTTTAATTATATGTGGTAAATAAATCTTTATATGTGGTAGAAATGTATTTATATGCAGTAGATCAATCATTATATGCGATAGATAAGTCATTGTATGCGGTAGATAAACCATTATATGCGGTCCAGTTATCGTTATATGTTGTGCATTAATTACTATATGCAGTAGTTTATCTAATATATGAGGTCCTTTGAACCTTATATGAATTACGTTTGTATTTATATGCAGTGCTTCTGTTGACTTTATATGTGGTACATATTCTAATATACGTAGTGAATACGTCTTTATATTCGGTGGTTTCAATTGCATTATATTCGGTACAAACGGCTTTATACGTGGTGCATTTCTTATGATATGCAGTGCTTTTTCTATTATATTCGGTGGTTTTTCCATTATGATGATGAGATCAATCGGAACACTCGTTTTTTTAAAGATGTTACGATTTTATCGGAAATCTAACTAGACTGCTTCACTGCGTATGTCCCGTTTCACTCAAACAAGGAGGTGCAAACAAGCGACAGTCAAACGCCGATTTTATCGGCCGAAAAAAATCGCTCACGTAAAGTGCATTCCAACTGCGATCATGGTCAAGCATCTCGTCTGATCTATGTTCTATAAAAAGATATGGCAAGTTGGTTTTTTTCTCAATATTGATTACACAATGCACGCGCGTGACATACATAAATAGAGGATATTTGTTGATGTGGATTAAATCAATAGAGAATATTTGTTTTTTTGGAGTGAATATAGGGTTTAATCCACTATTTCGCTGGAAAGTATATAATAAATGCATACATTACAATTACTGAGGAAGTGTACGCGCTAAATACACAATCACTCTTATTCCCAAGGATAGTCCCCCATGTTGGTACGTACCATACCAAGTTCTGTACCCGGTGTCCTTATAAGGAAAGAATGGGCTGGTGGCTTCCGGGGGTGTGGTTGTGAACAAAATACATCCACACACCCCGCACCCCAAAGGGATGGTATTTTGCTGGTTTTGTGAGAATGTGGTAAGGAAGGTGTTGTTTGTCTTGCGATTGCAGCGGTGAGGATGTGGTGGTGGTGGTGTGTGGGGGGGGTGAGGCTTTGGGGGGGGGGGGGGGTGAGGCGGAGGCTACACAAATTCCACGAGGGAAGTGTCTGCGGTGGGGGGAATGAGGGGTTAACGAATAAAAACACACGGGGTATGGTGGCTGGAGATTTTTCCATTTTTTTAGGATATCAGTTATTACTGAGAGAATACACGCAAAACAATTATGCACCTATCAATTATTTCCCCCGCCGGTGTAGGGGTAGGGTCGCAACGGGCTCACCCAAGGAAAATCGATTTATTGTTCTATCCCCTCCCTAGGAGATCATTTTTAGGGTAATCCCCAATGTTGGTATTATACCAGTTCTGTCTGAAGTCCCTACCCCGGTGTCAACGTTGTTGGTCTAATAATTAAACTTTTCCACGCAATATCTGTGGAAGGAAAATATGTTGAAGGGGATGGTGGTGGGGAAGCGGGGTTCAGGGGGTATTTTCGAGATATTTTTCCAGGATGGGTTGGTGTATTTTTCGAGATTTTCTAAGGGACTGGGGTGTTATCAAAACATATGCCATTTTCTAACGCCGTTCTAGTCAACGTGTTTATGTTTGACCTAATTGTATTCAACAGTTCGTGTTTTTTTTATATTATTAAAATGAATCCAGTCTTGGTTTAGACTGAAAAAAGTAAGACAGTTTTTGTTCTATTTATAAAACTGGAAATCCTTTAATTACGTAAAGCGTGTATATACACTGGCCAATCGCTGTGGGTCTAAATAATCGATAATGACAGCGTTCTACGTGCAGTCGTTTATATTTAAACGCTGTGTAGCAGTCTAAATCGTAACATCTTTAAAAACGAGTGTTCCGATTGATCCCATCATCATAATGAAAAAACCACCGCATATAATAGAAAATGCACTGCATATCATAAAAAATGCACCACGTATAAGGCCGTTTGTACCGAATATAATGCAATTGAAACCACCGAATATAAAGACGTATCCACCACGTATATTAGAATATGTACCACATATAAAGTCAACAGAAGCACCGCATATAAATACAAACGTACTTCATATAATGTTAAAAGGACCTCATATATTAGATAAACTACTGCATATAGTAATAAATGCACCACATATAACGATAAATGGACCGCATATAATGGTTTATCTACTGCATACAATGACTTGTCTATCGCATATAATGATTAATCTACTGCAAATAAATACTTTTCCACCACATATAAAGATTTATTTACCACATATAATTAAAAATACACTGCATATCATGAAAGATCTACCACATATAAAGGGAAATGCACTGCATATATTAATCGGCAACATCATAAGACAGTCATGGCGTTCCATACAAAACAGCCTGAGTGGTACTCTGATAAACTTAAAGGGGTAAGAAAATTACTTGATAAGTTCAATAAAGCTAAAAAATGGTCAGAATATAAAAAATGGAGGAATAAGAGTAACCATCTGATTTCTTTAGGTAAGAAAAAGTTTTTTGCGAATGCAATTAAAGATAAAAAAAGGCTCTACATTTATTTGGTCACATCTTAAATCAATAGCTGCACAGACCAATCATACTGTTATTAAATTACCACCGATTTTAAATATTAATAATGTTTCAAATGAGGGAGAGAAAGTATAGCTGACGCTCTAAATAACCACTTTGTTAATATTGCTAATACAATAAACAAAACTCCACTATATGAAAATAACTACGCTGAATTGAAAAATATGCTATAAATGTTTTCTATCATAGCCATTTATCCAACGCCCTAAAAGCCTGCGTGTTACCTAAACATAACAATGGACCAAAAGATGACCCGAACAATTATATACCTATCTCATTATTACCAACAATTTCCAAAATCTTTGAGAAACATATTGCTGTGCAGCTGCATTCTTTGTTTCAACAATTTAATATTTTGCACTCGGCTCAATCTGGATTTCGTAAAAATCATTCTTGCCAAACTGCTCTTATTCACCTTGTTGATTGTTGGTTGAAAGACATTGAAACACATTGATTCTGGAAACTTTGTTGGCAGTGTTTTCCTTGACAAGAGAAAGGCTTTTGATATGGTTGATCATGAGATACTATTATACAAACTACATTTGTATCACTTTTCGCCTTTAACAATACGTTGATTTCAGTCATATCTGTCCAACAGGACACAAGTAGTCAGAGTTGGACAGTATCAATCTGAGGAGAGAATCATCAAATCAGGTGTCCCTCGGGATCCGTACTAGGACCACTTGTGTTCTTGATTGATTTAAATGATCTACCTTTAACTTCCAAAGAAGCTTCAGTTGACATGTATGCTGATGACTCCACGCTACATACAACAGGTCCGGATGTGTCATCCACTGAGAGTAAATTACAAACAGACTTAAATTAACATAAATAAATGGTGCACTATAAATAACATGGTTATAAATCCTACAAAAACAACATGTATACCGTAGGTTCAAAATATAAAATAAATCATTCTCGAAAACTCACGCTTTCGATAGATAATTGCCTTATACAATCAGTGCCTTTTCATAAACTTCTTGGAATTACAATAGATCAACATCTAAAGTGGGATGTTCCGATAAGCAAAGTATGTTTTCATCATTAAACATCCTAGACCTAAATCCGAATATTTAAAACAATATTTTACCTATGTTACCATGCGGACTTGGAATCAATCCCAGAAAATATCCGGGCTTCTGTTTCTATTGATGCTTTCAAATACAATTATAAGCTATTTCTATGGTGAATACTTGTTTTGTATGCCAGCTTGTAACATAGTATTAATGTAACGTGCACATTGTTTATTAGTTGCCGTTGTTATTAGATGGCCTCATGGAAGATAAGTGCTGTGCAATTGATTGTATAATCTTAATGAGTTGTACCTTCATGAAATAAAGAATTTATTATCATTATTATTATATGGTCCTGATATCAGGTTGAGAAATCTCCAAAGACGGGAATGAATAACAGTTTTTATTGTTAAAAGTCGAACATGCAATATAGCATTCGAGAACAACTTGTGGAGCGCTGTTGTCTAGTGGTAGAGCGTTGGACCCATGATCCAAAAGTCGTGGGTTCGATTCCCGTCATTGCCATATGCGTTGTGTCCCTGAGCTTTATCTGCATTTCTTAGTACTTGTTCTACCCAGGAAGACATCGAGAGTGATTCAAATAAGTTCATAGAGCTTTCGTTACAATCGATGTAAAATAAATAAGTTTAAACTAAGAACAACAGTCAACAGAAAACACGCGCAGAAACAAACAATAACTACAAAGATGAATAAGCGCATTCACGTTCATTTTAAATAACTTTTAAGCAAGTTACAATACGTTTCTATTCCCTGATATGTCGATTACACCAGTATGTTTATGTAATATTTATATCATAATTTTTCGAGTATATGCGATTTATACTGCTTCTCGATATCCGTAGGCCCTAGAGTGCAGTATAAATCGCATAAGAGAAAAATATGCTATACATGTTTTGTACCATAGACATTTATCCAAGTACGTGCGTGCAAAACGTTTTAGGGCGTTGCAGTTTTCAGTAAAAATAACAGCTCGATTCAATCAAGAAATAGCATTATCACGCGACATGAGCATGACTCATGTTTTGATTATTGCAGCCAATCGCCTTTGTATATTATTGGGCAAAGGTGTGCTGTTTTGGTAATGGTTTAGTCGTTTTGGTTGACAGGGTGAGTAGACCATGGTATAACTGCCGAATCCGTCATTTATAGCACGGCTGAAATATACCGGCATTTACAGCACGGTTTAGGCCCAGACCTTCAGGTTTATGAAAATTATATCATAAGCAAGAACAAAGGAAAACCATTAGAGCTATGGTACAAGTTTAGGATAGAGCATGAGTTTTGCACGTGTACGGGGAGATAATGCACGAGCGTTAGCGAGTATTATCGTCCGTACACGTGCAAGACTCATGCTCTATTGTATTTATACCACAATAACTAACATATGCTGTGTATATCCTCGGGTATTACACGATGCATAGTGTGTATTTAGGCTATTTTGGTCTAAAAATGGTTTATATAAATCAGTTATCTCAGGCAGACAATATAACTCATTCATTCTACTTGTCTATAAGTGAGTAGAGATAAAGAAAGACCCTATCGTTTGGCTCTTACCTCTGTAATAGATTTCATTGAAATAACGTACATTATTATATAACCTATAAATAGACGCGTTTTCATTGGCTAAAAAGTAATTTTTTAGAAAATATATCTAGCGATATTGACCTGTTTTTTTTATATTGACCTGTTTTTTTGATATTGACCTGTTTTATATAATTGTTTTTTTGATATTGACCTGTTTTATATAATTGTAAATTGAGGGTTATATAATAAAACAGTTATGGACTTTTCAGCTGTTATACATGATGTTGATATGTACCAAAAAATCATTATTGACCTCGGCTATCGCCTCGGTCAATAATGATTTTTTTGGTGCATATCACATCATGTATAACAGCTGAAAAGTCCATAATTGTATAATACGTCATGCTTCTGTTATTTAAGCATGTTTAATACACATGCAAAGATCATGCCTTACATAGAGAAATGTTATACCTTCACGATAGCAACAGCAATATGTTTGATGTTTCTTTCTGAAATGTTTTTTCTTTGATGAGTGTATGCTTTTCCATTTTGGCGAGACACACTATTATACATGCATACGTGTTCGCATTAATGTGTGACTTAAACGAGCATGAAAAGGGATGTACGAGACTACACACCGCGTAACTATGCCCCTACAGACTAAACAACACCTATACGCTTTTCCATTGTAAGGTATTTATATCTTAGAAACTAAACGCAATTGTTTAAGTATTCTTTTTTAATATCTGCAAGCCTATATTTTACAAATGCATGTATAATAACGACGGTAATCGGTTATAAATGATTAATCTATGTGAATACTTTATAAAGAATCATACATAAAAATAAATTAAACCTAGCAAATATTTCATAAAAGTTTTGATTTTTTTTTTTTCAATTTAAATGAAGCTCAATTAGAGTACCGTTAATTGAATAGTTACATATGTTTTCTATGGCAAATTGCCTTGATTTGGTAGGACTGTCTTTGCTTGTGATGTCATACATGAATCTTGTCTTTTATTCATCTTTCGAATTATTGTTTGCTTCTGTGCGTGCTTATGGTTGACTGTGTGTTTTTGTGCTCCTTGAATGCTACATTTCCTGTTCGATTTGTATATCTACTTTTATATACACTATCTCCTACGATATTTCTTATATTTATTAAATAGAACCCATATATCATGTATACTAGTCTACTTAAAAGACACGGCCATTACAAAAACTACAGCTCCATTATGGCATATCTTAAATCTATTAAGACTTCAAACTTAGCCTTTAGATTCAATAATACCATAACATATCGTCATGGAAAGCACCAGACAGTCCATTATCATTCACCATAATGGATATTTAATGTGTTTTAGACCAAACTTGATTATTTTCTGCCAGTTCTAACACGCTACCATAAAGTGAAAATTGATACAATGTCTAATTATTAAATTTGGTCTCAGCTTACCGCAGAATGCCGGTTCTCCTAGGCTCGTTTTGTTATATTTCCCTAAGTAAAGTCAAATAAGTTCGTTTGTATTATACGAAATACTGTCTTTGCTGCACGTGGGTTGTCAGGATGTGTCAATCATAAACAATACAAGCTGTAGTTTTTACCTTTCCTTTCTTAGACGAGCGTACATGTAGAATTATGATTAAGATATTTGTTTTAAAAACTATTATGTGTGTACCTAGAGAAAATGGGAGGAGTTTTGACGTTTGATTGTTAAGTTAGATATTCAAGCTTGTGAAGCATGACTGCAAACCCCTATATAGCGGACATTTTTCGTTTCTTTAATGGCGAATGACCACGCAACATGTACACATATTCACTGAAAAATGTAATGACCTGAGCAAGATTCGAACCAATGACCTTCATATTGATAATCCATATGACTTGCCACTGGAGTTGCAAAAAAAAGTGTACACTTCGACAATTTTACTTTACACACTATCCTCTTTATCAAGCGACAGTCCCTTATAATTTAACCTATTGAACAACAAATGACAACATGATATTGGCAATGGAATGATAAAAACGTTGGTACCAAACATGTCATATTCATTTTGGAATTTATCAATTTAATTCTAAAAAAGCTTTAAACAATTAAATCTAAACAATCTCAGTGTACACTTTCTTTTGCAACTGAATACATGTCATATCAAGAAAGTAATATATACAAACTTATATTGAATCAAGGTTCTGGTTAAGTATGCAGCAGTCCTAGCTCCAGCCTAATATGCAAAACAATATAGCTGGGATAAGCCATCCCTCACCTCCGTAAAAGAAACTATAGTTTTGTCGATCGAAGCAGTAGCATTTTTCTAAATTGTTTCATGTCCGCTTGAAAGCCTCTTTTTATGTTTGATTATTAAATGGTAAATATAGACGTCTTATAAACCTAATATTGGAAGTATAATGTTTGACTGTTATTGATTTTATTGGCCAGTATACAGTTTGTGTATTATATTAAAGCAAGGCAATCCTACAAGTGCTCAGCTATATCATCATTACCAAAATATTGGTTTTTATTTATACTTGTCTAGGTCTGGTATGCGTCCAGTTAGAGGAAAGGGAGCACAGTTGATTACGATCAGACTAATATAGTATGTACAATTAGTGACTTTGCAGAAAGTGTGTCAAGCGGTTTCAGATCTGATTATTTTAACTCCGAATGTGACGAAAGAAAATTGAATATGGACTTTTGAACAGCTATAATTTTATCTATTTGGTGCTTATTAGTTTATCCGATATATATAGTCTGATGGTAATAATATTTATTGACTGACTTAGTGTATTCGTGTATTTTATGTATATTTTATATGTATATTTCCAGGGCGTGATCGGAATAAAGAATCAAATGGGGATCATTGATAAATACAGAGAGGAGTGTGACAGAAAGAGGCTGGAGCCTAATAATGAACCAGGTATGCTTTGTGTAATTTATATTTGATAAATAGTGGTGACACAGACGACAACAATGCCGAAAATGGTTTCTGGGTAGTGCAGTCTGTAGCAGACTCACGAACCCGGGATGGATGATCCCCATATCAGCGTAGGAAGAGCAATGGTACGGTTACCGTAGTCTATTGTACAACTAACGCTATAATCTATGCCATCGGAGTGACTAGATATCGTGCTTGCTCTTAATTGATGTAAAATAAATATATCTAACGTTTATATTTTATGCTTTTTTTTTAATACTTGTTAAATGTCAACTGTGTCGATCTGCGATGGCGAAGCCAAATCGTAATGGTGGCGACAACTGGTCCCGATATAGTAATTTAGTTCCTAAAACATCACCTGCATATAGCGTGCTATTGTTTAAAAGCACACACTTTATTGATACTTTAGACACAGCTGGCGTTACACTAGTTTTCTAGAAATATCTGGAATATTTGCAAACTATTCTTCGCAATTTCTTCCATTCATGCCAAAACAATTGCCTATTCGAATATGGTTTAAACATATGTTATTTCAATTAATATAATATAAGCTGCATACAATAATAAATGGATGGGAATGAAAATGTTGTAGTATGTATACTATTAGACGTCCTTTCCATATGTATGTTGAGTACAGTGCATCAGTAATACAGGTCTGCAGTAAATAAATCAGTCAACGTACACAGTTTAAGGCGAGATAGGGATGCCATGTTTCTCTGACAGGTTCGAGCAAAATATTCTGATACAAGAACCCGTCAATTATAAACCGTCGTACTGTAATATGTACTGGTACAGTTATAAGCCGTCGTACTGTAATATGTACGGGTACAGTTATAAGCCGTCGTACTGTAATATGTACTGGTACAGTTATAAGCCGTTGTACTGGTACAGTTATAAGCCGTTGTACTGGTACAGTTATAAGCCGTCGTACTGTAATATATACGGGTACAGTTATAAGCCGTCGTACTGTAATATGTACGGGTACAGTTATAAGCCGTCGTACTGTAATATGTACGGGTACAGTTATAAGCCGTCGTACTGTAATATGTACTGGTACAGTTATAAGCCGTCGTACTGTAATAATATGTACCGGTAGAGTTATAAGCCGTCGTACTGTAATATGTACGGGTACAGTTATAAGCCGTCGTACTGTAATATGTACGGGTACAGTTATAAGCCGTCGTACTGTAATATGTACGGGTACAGTTATAAGCCGTCGTACTGTAATATGTACGGGTACAGTTATAAGCTGTCGTACTGTAATATGTACTGGTTCAGTTCTTGCTTGTCATTCTGACCTGTATTCATGCGATCATAAATTGAATTTAATCGCACCGATAAAACCCCGTAGATCTATGAAGATGATTTCGTTTTAGTGGATCCATACATCCAATTTTCAGGTTGTATTATATGTTTACATTCTCGCTGATATGCGCTCATTATTATAGTATTAATATTGTCAATTAAGTGTTACGACATTCTATGATCAATTGATCGAGCAGCACGTTATATATTGGTAATTTCCGAATACGTTATTGTTTCAAGGGACACACTGTAATAATGTTTCTTTAAACACTGGGCTCGCTTCTGCATTTTGTCTACCGAGTTTAGATATTTGCAAATGATTCTGAACTATTTCTCTCATACAGGTTAAACTAATTTAGTTTGGCATGTTTGTAATGCGTCATTAATTTAATATTGAAGTAAATGTTGTTTGTTATGTGTGCGTGTTTTTGGTAAACTGTTTTCGTTGACTTCTGCATTTCCTGTTCATTTTTTACCTACCTTTTTGAAGCGGAACACAATATTCTTATAAATGAGTAGACAGGAAAGTTCCAAGTCCGAAGATTCATGCTGCAATGCATGCTGGTAAATCTCTTGATTGTCTTCAGGATAATATAAATTGACTGCAATCAGAACATTCCTTATACCTGTGTAGATATTTTCATGTTATTGTTTTGGCTCCCAACATCAGATATTGCTAAATAGCACACACAAACGTAGATATAAAAGTCGAACAGAATGAATGAATGAATAATTGAATGAATGAATGGATGGATGGATGGATGGATGCATTATTGAATGAATGAATGGATGAATAAGCGAATGAATGAATGAATGGATGGATGAATGAATGGATGAATGAATGAATGAATGAATGAATGAATGAATGAATGAATGGATGGATGGATGAATGAATGAATGAATGAATGAATGAATGAATGAATGAATGAAGGCGGGTGTTTCACGGCACGTCGACACAAATGAGTCATCTTGTGCGCCAAAACGGATGCAAATGAACAACGAAGTCAGTTATTAAAGAGTACGATCAAAATGTATAAAACAAACTATTAACAAATCAGGCATAAGATGGCAAAAATACATGAAGATCAAGAAGTGCCGGTTAAAAGGTTAATACAAGTACGAACATATTACAATGAGTTATATAGTCTTTCAAGAACTCTGAAATGAGATTGAACTGTAAGGTAATTTGGTATTAGATATATGTTGTATAATGCTGCTTTAGCAACACTATCACTATATTACATGTATTACCACGTATTACTACTACTGGCTTTAAAGTTAGAAGAAAATAATAACAGTATCACACATAAAGGAATTGCATTTTTTTCTGAAAATTGAATCACAACTGGGCTCTCATGTTTCATATTACACAGGACCTAAAGAGATGGAGAGAACTGTAACTAATGTTGTAATAACTTGTAGTTCAATCCATTTGCATATGTTTTTATGAATATTGTGATGTTGAATTGATGTTTTGTAACATATCTGCAATAAAATATTATTAAACTAATTAAACCTGAAGAGATGAATGGGAATCGGAAAAGATTACGAAATGGCATCATCAGCTTTCTGAATGTAGTTTTAAGGCACGTTCAGTTGCCTTAAATTCAGCTAAAAATATAGAGGCATTGTCGCGGTTCCTTATACTGTGTTTGTGAACAGCTGCTGCGGCAGTTACTTTATCTCCATCTTTAGAACCATGTGTATGTTTTATTAAATTTGCTTTGAAAGTCTGATCTGTGCTGGACTTGCTATCATTACGATCAAAAGTAATTGTTGGTGTTTCCTACGTTCACGCTGGAATAGGTGATACTTTGTACTGGCAATTCAATTTAGGTTAATTTTGAAATCTCTTAGCTTCGGTTTAGTACAAAGATCAAATGTTCGAATGGTCTTCGGTTTTCGATCAAAAGAAGGTTCATAAAAAGAATTAAAAACAGTATAAAGGTTGGGTTTGATGGGGTAGATGGTAATTTAATGTCATATTGCAGGGCCAGTTTTTCTCGTCTATGATTCAGAGATGGTTCGGTAGCCTTTCGGTTTATGATGTACGAAATCAAGGCGAGTCGTAATTCCTCATTATGTATAGGATCGCGCATCTGGGCGCCTGCAAGCAAGACTAGCGAGACGACCCGTATACTATTGAGCCGTAATCCTGCTTGTATCCGATAAGAGATCTATAAAGTTGTAAATGAACTTTTCGATCAGCTCCCTAAATAGTGTTTGCATCAACTTTTGCCGGTGCTAGGGGGCGTGAGAGGTGTTTCTTCTTTCATTACTTCTCATGAACAGACTCAATAAAACCGAGTCTGCTGCTTTATTCTCTTAATTGTGTTTGTTCCTCCCAAAGGATCACCTTTATCAGTATCTATTTAAGTAAATTAGGAGCTTTAGGGCATTAACCGTCACGTACTTAAGGTGTGGTATGGAAGTTAATTTACGATAAAACAAAATAAGACCAAGACATTTCGTTTCATCCACTACTGTCATTAAAGTCGAACAGAAAATGTAGCATTCAACAACCACAGTCTACCAAACACACGCATCGAAACAAACAACAAATACAAAAATAAGTAAGAGTAAAGTTATGTGACATCAGAAACATAAACGGGTTGACAGTAAGGATACCACCGTGAAACGGTCAGTAGCAAAAAGGCCATTGAGTCATCATCGAGGTTGCGGTTACCGTTTGTATTATACTGTTATATTTATCCTGGTATCCCACCAATACCATATCATTATTAATATCTTTTTTTTTATATTATGCATCTAATGCATGGTAATGGATTTATTTTGTTTCAGCAAATGATCTATCACCATTTTATATATTGGTAATTGCCTATCGGTCCTTTAATGCTTTTGACAAATACAGACAACTTTAAATATTGGAAGAGAGCCATTAACGTTAAACAGAGGACAAATAGTGATTATTTTGTTTTGAACATTATAACTCTTTCATTGAACCAACACAAATATCTCTAAACGTTTAACTTCTTGTCTTACTTCCGTTAAAGATCACGTTAAACAATAGTGTGCTAAAAAGTATGAAAACTCTGGGATTGATTTATTTTGGTCTATTAAAAATTCAGGAGACGTTCTTGATAACATTTGCAATAAACATCACGTTTCATCTAGAAGCACTTATGACTTCTCTACACTCCACATCACCATGTCACCTTATCAAAGACAAGCTTATTGCTCTTATTCAAAATATTTTCGCTAGAGAAAAAACTACTTTTTGGCCTGTAATAATATTTAAGCGTTTTGTTTTACTAACGGCAGTTTAGGCAATTGCACTATGTGGACTTGCCAAGAAGTTTGTGAAGCGCTCAGTGGCATTTTTTGCCACTGATCGTTCCAAGTGGGTAGCCCTATTGTCAACCCTTTTGTGTTTGTAATGTCTTATATGACCTTTTATTCATCTTTAAAGTTGTTCTTTTTCTGTGTTTGTGATTTTTATATTTAATTTTCCTAATATTTTCGTCAGGTATCTAGACAAAATATTGGTATCCCTATGGGTACGAACTGTGCAGATTTGTTTTTATATTGCTATGAAAAAAACAACATGTTGATGCGTTCACCAGGTACCCAGTCAGATGTTATTGAAGCCTTTAATGACACCTCTCGATATCTAGATGACATATTGCACACAGATGGGGATGTTCCCCGGGCAACTTCTTATGAGGTCTATGTGTCTCAACTTATTCGTTTTTCTAGAGCTTGTATTCGAGTTGAGGACTTTAATATTCGTAATTTGTGTATAACTGAAAAGCGACTCATTCAGGGCTACCGTTACCATAAACTTCGTAAAACCGTTGCAAAATGTTATTATCGTGACCCTGATCGTCTTTCCAAATATAAAAGTAATTTAAGAACACCTTTGCGACAAGGACTGTCACAATCTGGCTTCTATGGCGACGTGATTTACAAACGTCGTAAGATCCTTGGTCATGTCAACTTTCGTACTATCTTTGTGAAACGTGTTTAAAAGGCTTATCCAACGAGGTTATGACCCTGTAATTTTGCAACTCACTGCATGCATGGTGGTGGATCCATTCACACCTCGCCACTATGCTTTCCTCTTTAATTGTGCGATGACCAGACAGGCTATGGACCCTATGATTACGTCTACTTAAAGCCCAAATGATGGTGACGTTTGATGCTTGTCTGCAATCTTGTCTTGTCGTTCCCTCAATAGTTTGTTCTCTTGTTGCTCTGGCTTCTGCCAAGTAATTGAGTACCTTCGTTGTGGCTTTCTATGCTATTGTTTTAATATAAATTTAGACACGAGCATATTTGTGTTTTACTTATATTGCCTATTAATGCTGCCTTGTTGATTAGAGAATAGTTCATGGCGGGGATTTCTTTATTTACACTGTCCCGTTTTATTTAAACCCCCCACACCCTCCTTAAATGCTGCTTTACTTGTTCGATTTTTATATCTACTTTTCATATCTGTTGATATATAATCACTCGTTTTGGATAAAGTGGTGCGGTATTAAAATTGTTCAATTTGCGGAAGAATTTAATTTTATAACCTAATAATCGTGAGTAGAGAAATCTCCTGATGCTCATTAAATTAAAATCTGCACATAATGCTTACTTACGGGAAACGCCATGTAAATATTTCCAAAGTAACATGCATACTTTTGTTTACCTGAAATGCCGACTGTAATTGTATGAATGCATGTTTTGATTTATATATTAAATACAAATTCCCAGCGCTACAGGATTTGTTTTTATGATAACTTTCACATTTATTCAATTTGTATACTTTTTCTTTCTGCGCACTTGATGGAAATTAAACTGTTGATTATGTATAAAGAACATGTTCTATTGTTCGAAACTTATTTTTTATGCAGTGTGCAACGAATGTAAAATAAAATTCTTAGCCCCACCTAATGCACTATATTTGTATGTAGATCCAGAACATCATGATTTATATGTCAGATTTATATTTCAGAAAAAACAAACAATTGTGAACGTGTTCATGAATTATTCCTGTAGTGTTGGAAATTATGTTTAGTGTATATACATCAGCATTGTTTCAACACTGTGGACGTAACACTATCACTATGAGGATATTTTAACATAGAAACAAAAATTTCGTCTGAAATGGCAGTACCTACAGAATATTGGCTTATTGCGACCAATACATATTGATGTAATAGTAGTAGTAGTAATAGTAGTAGTAGTAGTAGTAGTAGTAGTAAAAGCAGTAGTAGAGGAAGTTGTACTTGTAGTAGTAGTAGTAGTAGTAGTAGTAGTAGTAGTATAGGTGATGGTTGTGGTACTGGTGGTTATATTTGAAAATGATCGAAGACACATCGTCATCAACTAGTCGCCAGCTAGCAACGAACAGTTAACGCATCACTGTCAAACTTGTTAGTAACTACTGTAAAAATAAGTATAAAAGTCGAACAGGAATTGCAGCTTTCACAGAACACAGTAAACCCAAAACACGCAAAACGACAAACATGAATGGCAATGTTAATAAGGAATAAAGCAATATGACGTCACAAACACAAACAAGTTTGCCTATAGATAGGGCTACCGCCTTGGAACGGTCAGTGGCAGAAAAGGCCGCTGGGGGTTTAAACCAGTTCTAGGGCGCTCCAAACCTCATACTTACGCTACTTTCACCCCAATAAAACGGGACAGTATAAATAAAGAAATCCCCGCCATGAACTATGCAACATGCAGCTGTTGTTTCAAGGGGCACACAGTAACACTGATTCTTAAACACTAGGTGTGCTTCTCTGCTTTGTAAGTCTAACAGTTTTTGCGGTATATTTGTAAGTTTTGATTAGAGAGTATCTGTAATTTAGTTTTTAAGTAAACATGACATTGAATATATAAACGTTAACGCGTGATAAATACCTCCATGTTGCCTGATCCCCTACAGAGGTACTATTTTGACATGTGAGTAGACAGGAACCTGCCAAGTATTAAGCGTCTTGCTGACCTTTGTACTAGTCTGGTAAATATCTTGCTTGAAATTCTCCCCTGTCTTCACCATATCATAAATTGACTGTAATCACACCGATAACATTCCGTAGATCTTAGAAGTTATTTTTATTTTAGTGTGTTGGTTCTCTACATCAGATATTGCTGTATAGAACTCCAACCGTTATCATCGAGGCTGCGATTTTTTATATTCACGATGGTTTAATTATGTTGTCACTAGCAATCTCGTGCACGGAAATTGATGGAATAATAACAGTTTTTCATCAAATGATATATGACATGTTATAGAAATATAAGTGCCTATCTATCGTTAAATGTCTTTCACAAATGTTGACAACTTTAAGTATGAAATGGTAGACATTACAAATAAACAGAGATATTATCTTTTAAAAGAAGATATAAAAGTCGAACAGGAAATGTATCATTCAAGCATCGCAGTCAACCAAAAGCACTCATAGAGACAAGAAATTGCAGCACAGCTGCTGGAAAAGATGTTAGACAATTCTGAGCATAATATTAATATTTCAGGGGTCAAGCTGGGGGAGAAGGAGAGTACAGCGAAGTGGGAAATTCAAAATTATTTATATTGGTTTAATAAAACTGGACGAATGATTTATATATGTTGTCAATTTTTATTTAAATATATGATATATCTAGGCCTGTTGTTTCATTTCAAATTAAAGTGATTTTTTTTAATTTCATGTTTTAATAATTTAATTTTGAGTGGTCATATTCAATATGCATGTCATTATCAGAGAATTTAATATGAATGCCATTAACGGCATATCAAATTATTATAGATTATTTAGAGCCGCCCCTGAGAGAGGGGAATGATACGTGTATAGGCCCATACCCTTACTCTTACCGAAGTTTTCTTTGTTTTCTACATGACATAATGTGAATTCTAGTGCATTCTGAAAACATTTAATTGCTAAATCCTATGATAATGACCCCTTGCGAGGCCCTTAAAATCTGACAGACATAGGCTAACATTGCTTGTCGAATGTTAGGTGTGTGATGGTTTTGGGTGGGATGATAGCCTCTGGTTCGCCCTTGTTATTTGGGGATAAGCCAATTCAATCTGTAAGTTATGAATTGAATGTTGTTTAATGACTCATCAACACATTATTCGTTATTCGAGATAGGAGATCTCACACAGGAATCTGGAACCTGACATACTATAACGAATATATTCTTATATATAGTTCTTTAAACTAACGTGCTTGGAGAATAGACTCCAATATACAAAACCTTCCAATTTACGTCCCCATCTGAGAACGAGCCTAAGGAAAAGCGTCTTGCTGAAGAACACAAAGACGAAACTCAGTGGCGATGGTGAGGCTTTACCCCCGGTTCGGCGGATTTCAAGTTCAGCGGTTGTCTATATGGCCACGCAAGCCCCTTTATAAATTATGAAGCGGTATTTAAAATATTCCTTTTAAACATTTTAATGGAATTGAGACCAGACGATCGTTTGCGCTCGCAATCATCTTGTGTGTATTTGGATGACGGGGACTACAACTGTAAATAATTAAACCTTTTGTGAGATACACACATTTTGTTAAATTGTTGTTATACACCTCGCTGCGGTCGGCATTATTTTGGCGTTTACAGCACCATTTCACCATGTTTACGACACTGTCATAACATTGTTATAACATATGAATTTGTAAGCGATTTGGAGCTCCGCTTCTCGAAGCTTATTTCAGTATGTGATCTATGAATTTGTTTGATGTTCGGGGTCTCGTTTCGTGCGAATTGAAAATGTCAACTAAGGTCAGCTACGAAATTGAAGTACAGGACGAATCATGGCCTGTGAGCTTCTTACCAAAATATTATTGTTTTATTTAATGTTCGGGGTTTCGCTTCGGGCGAAGCTCAATCCTTTGTAATTATTAATTTATCATGAATTACATCAGTTTACTCCGGACTACATGTAAAGTAACATAGCTAGGCCCAAATGACAGCATAGGCCTATGGTTAGGGGCGTGGATGCATTATCCTCAAGACTTTTTATTTCATTTTAGAATGCATTAGTTAGGTAAGTAAACTGTCATAGATGTGTATCTGAAAATACCCACATCCCCTTCCACATTGCCAGACTGGCGAACATTGTAGACCAAAAGCAATTAGCACATGTTCACGCTCATTACCGTTGACGGCATGTTTACAATATCGCATGACGTCATGTTTAACATATCGCTGATGCACCAGTTATCCCTACTCATGTCTTGACGTCACATGCTGCTTCTCATAAGAAAAAAGTAAGACATTTACATTCATACGCTTGTTGATGCAAGTCTGAATCCGCATACCATACGCCGTTCTGAAAAATATGGAGCAGGCCGGACGATGTAAACTCCGGACATAAAGAATGCGGTCGACATAATGTCGTAAATATGAATAATGATAATTATATAAATATGTTTTGTTTAATTTAGGGGCTTTGCTTGTCAGTATTGTTTTCACGACTTTCGCGAAAGTTTACTTTGTGGATTTGTTTGACTTCTTACGGTAATCGCCGCCATAACCGAAACAGTGATTCCTAGTGGACAACTTCGACGCCGGGCGCAGCCCGGCGACAATTGTTAAAAAAAGAAACAATTAAAAGAACAAATGAAATGCAAGGTTTATCGCATCACAAACATAAACGGGTTGACAATAGGACTACCGCCATAACAT
The DNA here is from genome assembly GCA_037043455.1 of Cyrtodaria siliqua. NCBI lineage: Eukaryota > Metazoa > Mollusca > Bivalvia > Adapedonta > Hiatellidae > Cyrtodaria > Cyrtodaria siliqua. The sequence continues at coordinate 44,929 of JAWPHD010001726.1, read as the reverse complement.
TGATAACTCATATATACATTTTTATTAAAGGGATATCGATAATGAGCTTTTTCGATGTACGAGGGGTACCTGTTACATACACTAGTATGAGTAAACATTTCGCATCCCTTTTATGTTTATGGTGTCACACGGAGTGCCTCTATTTTTACTATGTAATTTTTTATTGTTTTAAGTGCATGTGTTTGGTGGACGCCGATCTGTGAATACTAAATGTCTTGTTCTATAATACTGAAAATGGGATCCCTTGGAAGAAACAAACAAGTATCAGAATCGGTTTTATTGGGTCTGCTCATGACAGGTAATGTAAAGTGCTACACCTCTCACGCCTCCTAGCAGCGGCTTAAGCGATATTCTACTTTAAAGCCACACAGAATGGGCTGGATGATCCCATACAGCACTAAACAAGCGTTAGTGTGAATGTCAATACATTCTGAAAAGGGAGATCCCTTGGAAACCGCAAACAAACACAAGAGGTAGAATTAACATACTCGGTTTTATTGAGTTTGTTCATTTCGGGTAGTGTAAAGAGCAACACCTCTCACACATTCTAAAACCGGCTTTATATGTTATTGAACTAATACTCATTCAATGACAATCTGCCTATTACTTTTGTCCCAAGACATGTAACCACTTGTAATAATGCTTGAAACGCCGGCGGTTATTATGTGAATGTCTGTTTTGATATTAGTGTACACATTAATCTATATTGTTTCATTATGACATTCTATGCCACTTAGTAATCGTTTTATAATTGCATTGCTTACGATGAGCTTTGTACTTTGTATATATTTGCAAATGACGTTTTCATTTACGTAAACAAGACAAACATTATAAAAAAATAAAACTTAGTGGTGATATTAGTGGTGAACGCGCGGGTTTAGTTGACTGTGTTCTGTTAAAGCTACATTTCCTGCTATATTCTTTTATCTTTGGGTGATATTTATAGGTAAGGTTCAATATATTCCAGGTAATTTCACGAAATTACTATAACATTTAGATGATAGTTTGCCTAATTCCAATAGAAGATTAAAACTTCTATCACTTTGCAAATAATGTGTTTTCGTACTGTTTATAATATAACCCAAGCGAAAACAGTTAATTGATTATTTAATCTTTAAACTAAATTATCGCCAAAAATACAATGTACGCGTTTTATATATGACGGAGTTTGCTTCGGAAATCTTACGCTTGCCGATACTACGTCATACAAGCAAAGCGATAACAAATAAATGCAAACACGAAACTCGTCTATGGTGTGTTTTGCTAGTAATCAGTCAGAGTTAGTATAGGATGTTTCGTAATCATAAATGTCCATTTATACTCGTATAAGTTACACAAGTCCAACCTAAACTGTATCCTTTTACTTTCAGTTTCTCACCAGTATCGACAGTATCCAACAATATAAGAGGATCTTAAACGAGTTCCTATTCCATATAAGATTTATGAAACGAGTTATGAATTATTTTTATTTTAACGAGCCTTTTGGCGAGTTAAAATTAAAAATAATTCATAACGAGTTTCATCACTCTTATATGGAATGGGAACTCGTTTAAGGTCCTTTTTATCACATAATATTGCAATCAAATTAGTAAAAATTAATTCAGATGGACATAGAACCGCCACGACATCAGACACACTTTAGCGCCAAAACGTCATAAAATATGTGACGTCGTAACGTCGCGTCTTTTGCGCCAACTTTTTCACAAACCAACAACAATGTTTTGTATAACGTGCCTTATTTTTATAAGCTGTCACAAATAATAAGTTTATGAATCAGATCTGGGTGAATAAGTTATAAATAAAATAGTTTCAGTTAATAAACTTGCGTAGTGTTACAGGTTTAACTCAACCAATCAAAATCGTTCCAGGTTGTATTACACGTGTGTCATACAATATAATATTAAATGGGTGTTTGACACTGCTAACAAGGGACGTTATGTGATAAAACTGTGCATATTGGAACCACTTAATGTGCAAATCCTAAAACAAATCAACAAAGTCTTCATCAACAAAATAGTGAAGAGAATGAGTTAGAATAAGTTCATTGTGACGTCATGTTTGTATCGATTGGATTGTTTATATGTTCACTGACATTTAAAGCTATCCAATTAAGTCCTTGAAAGTGACTGAGGGAAATTAGAATTCTAGTGCCTTGCAGGAAATTGTATCGCTAGTTATTTATGTTTGAGTATAACCTTGGAATACTCAACAACAGAGATGTGTCTCAAGTTTGTTTTCAATCATTTCGGTGTATCAATAATAAATGACCGGCCGTCAACACGGGTTACTCTTTGTTCTAAGGTGTTCTAAATCTTACTCGTACCCTAGTGAAATTTTGATTAACAAGTACAGTGTAAATAGGGAAATCACCGCTCGACAATATTCGCAAACAAGTGAAGGTGCTTATAGTCAATATAAGCAAACTAGGGTGCATTAATAGGCAATAGAAGCAAACTAGGGTGCATCAATAGGCAGTAGAAGTAAACTAGGATGCATCAAAAGGCAATAGAAGTAAACTAGGGTGCACCGAATAGGCAATACAAGTAAACTAGGGTCACCAAAAGGCAATTGAAGTAAACTAGGTTGCATCAATAGGCAATGGATGTAAATTAGGGTGCATTAAAAGTCAATTGAAGTAAACTAGGTTGCGTCAATAGGCAACAGTAATACTAGGGTGCATCAATAGGCAATAGAAGTAAACTAGGGTGCATCAATAGGCAATATAAGTAAGCTTGAATGCATTAATAGGCAATAGAAGTAAACTAGGATGCATAAATAGGCAATAGAAGTAAACTAGGGTGCATCAATAGTCAAAAGAAGTAAACTAGTGTGAATTAATAGGCAGTAGAAGTAAACCTCAAAGATGATCATATATATACTGAGGGAAATGTTTAGCAAGATTTTTAGATGAAATAATACTATATACAAGATATACTGACATTTTGAGACTTTACGGGCTTGACTCCTACGTTCATTTAGTATTGCCATGACTTGCTCAACTTCTTTCAGTATACGTGAAAATAAAAATAAAAAAGCCCAGAAAGCCACAAAATGGTACTCATTGACTTGAAGCTTAAAGAGTTTTATGTTATACCTTTTGAGGAATAGATGCAACTCACATTTAACCACAGCTCAACTCAAATTAATGCTGTGTTACCTACATTTGGCTTAATGCGTGTCATAGCTGTGTTACCTACATTTGGCTTAATGTGTGTCATAGCATTTTATAACTACGTATAATAATTTCTTTATACAACCCGTACAAGATGTTGTACAGACACTGACAAGTCATGATCCTACAGAAACCACAACACTGACAAGTCATGATCCTACAGAAACCACAACACTGACAAGTCATGATCCTACAGAAACCACAACACACAAGCGCAATAACAAAGTAACTCAATTAAAGTCAAATACAATCAAATCAAATCAAATCAAAGTCTATTGTGGTTGTCAAGATGAATAACATGTACGTACGAAATTTGAAGAGTTTAAAGCTTTAAACACCATTTAAACACAGAGATAACTAGATACTAGCAAAATTGAACCAAAACTGTTAACATCAACGATGAAGACTCAGAAAAACTATGTGAATTGCATAAACTCCCTTGCACTTTGTCTAGGCGAGCTTTTAAAAGAACGTGCGAAACTTCTTGTTTGTTTGTTTTCTTATTGATAAAGATATTAATGCATTCTTAGGACTTTGCTCACCGATATGAAAAAAAAAAAAGCACCAGAAACTATGCGGTTATCTTATTGTTGTTCTTGATCAGAGGCAAATCAGCATGATCGCACATTATATTAATTGTCAGGTTTTTTTCCCTATCTGTAATAATTAATGTGTAATGTCTGTTCTTTTATCTGTACAAATGTGTAATCTGTTCTGATAAAGAAACGTCACAGACTGTTGCTAACGTTCTGTTTTCTATGTATTGTTTGTTGGTACCACAACAGTAGTCTCCCCTGAACACTCTACATCTATAGCTACAGCTAGTATACACATCGGTTTTCTTTCCCAATTTTAGAAACAGAAAAAATCGGATTTATAGGAGGCGTGAGAGGTGGGAGGTGGCGCATCTTATAATTACATCCCATGAACAGACTTAATACTACAGAGTCTGCTATTTTTCTCTCTTATTTGTGTATGTTGCTTCCAAGCAAAGGACCACCTTTTCAGTATTTATTGATATTCACACTAGCGTTTGTTCAGTGCTGTGTGGCGGTCGTAAAATGTCGGCCCGACAACAGATCAGTAGTGTACAGTTATTATTTGTTGGTCCTTTGGGATCATCAAGCCAATTCTGTGTTGCTTTAAAGTAGAATATCGCTTAAGCCGGTGCTAAGAGGCGTGAGAGGTGTTGCATCTAACATTACCTCTCATGAACAGACTCAATAAAACCGAGTCTGCTACTTTTCTCTCTTGTTTGTGTTTGTTGCTCCCAAGGGATCACCTTTTCAGTATTTATGTACTTTCAAATGGATTACAACACACCCTCTTTGTTGTTTTGATTATTTGCTGAATTAATTTACAGAATAAAAAATACTATGTTTAAATAAGTATGTTCGTTGAATTACTTCTTTTAACACGTTTAAATCAAAATGATGGTAAAGAAGCATCCAGGGACATATTTATATACGGGTGTTTATTATAAATGAACAACCAATCGAATAAATGTGGTGCTTCTTATGTGTTGTGTACAGTTGTGTATCTTTAAAGTTAACGGCAAAATATCAACTCTTCTCTTTAATACACGATCGATGTTCGAACAATACGACGTAATTATATATCAGCATCGTATATTTAAGCAGAGTTATTATATTTTAATTACCCACTCAATTTATATATGCATCCAACAAATAGATGGAAATTCAAGTAAACATATAGCACGACCTTGCACATAGCTTACTAGTGACATGGCAGTTTCTGCATTAAGACAATAATCTATGTATTAAAGTTAAAATTTTCTGCACACAAAATGATTTTTTACAATGGTAATTTAATTAAAATGCTCGGAATCGTCAAATTTAGATTTATAGTATTGTTTTTTTTTACGGTTGTGTGTTACGGTCATAATTACTTGTTCATTGTTGAACTTATCCGTGATCCAAATAAATCACACCTTCAAATCAAAGCAGTACCCGCTTACTTAATTTGTGGTCACTGCGAAACAAATATCATATCTACATGTTTCATACAGAGCAATAGCATGACAGTTCACAAATAGAAACATCGTATTATATTAAAGTAGCTATTCCGCCAAAAACAGCCATAGTTTACAACATATGTGCACTGTTTCTAAACCTACTGATGACAAGGTATATATATAACTTACATATGTTGATAATCTAAACTCTATAGACACAGTATAAACAGTTTTATCCATCCAGGCCAAACCCCAAATCTGGAGCGTTGAATAACTAATTACCAATTCATAATTCTTTTAAAAGCATATTAAATATCGGATAGTTTAAGAATCCGTGAAAATAATATGCTTTTAATCGGCACATATATATCATTATATGACCTGAACACCTCGATAGAGTTTTGATAAATAATTTTTTAATGTAATTTTGCCGTTATTTTGTGGGTTTGTTTCTTTAAGAGTACTCTTAGCCAAATAACTGTTTTTGCAATAGTGCATCAATCAACGCAACTCGTTTATCTGCATTAAATGATTTTATACAGTTTTCTGGGAAGTGATTCACATTTTTTTAACTAATAAGCATGAAACATGAATCGATAAGAGAACAAAAAAGGTCAAATCGTTAAGGAAATGGGACACAGACATGAAGTAATTAAAATAATTAATTTCCAACAAGCCACTCGGTACTTGCTTGGTGACCTTCTAGGCCTTTGTCTTTATAATCATAAAAACACGATCATCTATTTGTTATACTTATTTCGCCTAGTATGCCTGGTTTGCTAGAGGATACACCCTGTAGGGGATTTCATTATTTACAATGAATCCCGTTTTACTGGGTTGAAGTAGTGAGGTTTGGTTCACCCTATAACCTGGTTTAAACCCCAGTGGCCTTGACCCTGACCGTTGCAAGGCGGTAGCCCTATTGTCAACACTCTTTGTGTTTGCGACCTAATATGCCTTTATTTTTTATTAACATTGCCATTCATATTTGCCGTTTTGCGTGTTTTTGTGTTTACTGAATTCTGTGAAAGCTGCATTTCCTGTTCGACTTTTATACTTATTTTTACTTATATTGCCTAATAATGCTGCTTAGTTTGCTAGAGGCGCGATTTTTTTTATTTACACTGTATCCATTTATTGTGATGACAGCAGGGTTAGAGTGAGGTTTGGTACATCTAGAACCTGGTTTAAACCAACATTTGTATGTTTGCACACTGACCGTTCCAAGGCGGTAGCCGTTTTGGCAGCCCTTTTATGTTTGTGATGTCATTTACCTTTCCTTTCTTTATCCGGCTAATTATTGTGTTTTTGGTTGAATGTGGTCCTTCAATGCTGCAGTTCCTGTTCGACATTCATATCTACTTCGGGAAATGGGATAAATTGTTACACGATTAGCGATGATAATGACGATTGAGTAAACTGTGTCGTTTAGTATTTTAAAATCGCATTTATTTTCTTATTTTGTGCACCTCAATTACTGTGATTATATGAGATGAAGATGTATTTTTACCACAACCAGGTATCGTGTTACTGCTTAGTAGCAGCTTTTAACAAAACATCATCCTTTTATTTTATAAAACAAACAAACAAACAAATAAGACTATGCCTACTTTTAAAACTCAAAAGAAAAACACTTATATGCACAACTATGTTAAGTCTATAAATGGTAGTATATTCCACAATGTTCCATTACAATCGTTGCACTATAAAATGAATCGTGTTGAACAGAGCAAGTTTATTCGAGTCAGAATATATACAATTATTGTACATTTCATGTTATTATTTTTATTATAACAAATGCACATGACCCAGATAAATTTATTTTTACATCTAAGATGTTTTCAAATAACATTCAACTTGTAAAGCTTTATCAGGAAAAACAATTTATCATCAGATTAGACTTCTCGTTCTCTAACTTATAATACCTACTTTTTATTTAGTCCATGATGATTACAGATACGTGCCAGTTCACAAGCATTTACACCTATTATAGAAGGTTCGTTAAACTAACACCACACGATCATTTTTGTCAAATACATTTAATGGTGTATAACATTTAACTGTGTGACTAAATATTAAATTTCGGAATCCTAGAGTACTAAGCTTATCCATTACAGCAAACATCTTCTGTCAAATCATGTTCACACTCAATATAGCCTGGCATATTTCCTCATTGTCGGGTGCAATTGTTCAAGGGTATCTTGAACATCTGGCTGGTATGCACTTATTTTTTTTGTTGAATTCATATATGATGCATAACATGTTGCAACCTTCCAGATATAAAGTCGGACCCTTGATCGGACAGTATTCATTTTGGAATCTCAAAACATATTTTCAGTCTTGATATTTCCTTGGAGATTTGCTTATGAAAACGGTGGACTATACATACATACTTTTTAAACAATACTTATTTATAAGCCAAATCAAATCTGTGGTCGACTTAAAGTTATCGAAAGCAGTGTTAAGTCATTGACAAGTAGAATCTAACGAATCTACAGTAAATGTAAAGACTGAAGACGATGTTAGCACACATTCATGCAAGCAAGCACATACAGTGTGCACCATCAGTAAGCACAAAAGAACCCATATATAAAGCAGTATCACATTATCCATTGCAGGTGTATATTGTAAAGTGAAATGGGATAGCGTGATGTGCTGGACACTGACACCTGGAGGTACGGAAGTCAAACAGTTGTGTCCGGAGTATATGCCGGAACTGAACAGTACAGGTAAATAAACGCAATTTTGTCCCAAACATATGTCTATAGCTGTCAATGTGTCCATAATATCTTCTAAAACACATAAACACATGATAATATTTTTCTTAGACATCTGTTTATAGCGACCATTATGTCCAGAGTATTATTATATTAAAATTATCTATCTGAACTCAATAGTACAGTTCAACACAATAATCTATTTCGCAAACATCGGACCAAAACGACAGTTATACCATTTTAAGATATTTAATGTCTAAAGGTTTAAAGTTAAAATTATTCATATCAACTCCCTGTTAATTCCAAGAGATTGCAAACAACGTACATTGAAAAGTGTGGCAACGAAGAATAGCATAGAGAAAAAAAAACATGTCAAGACTGTAACACGTTTATTCTGTGGAGTAGTAGCGGGTGACTGTACACTAAATTAGTAGAATATGCTCCAAATATGAAGGTGGTATGTAAGGGTGCGGGTTTTGTGGAAAAGTCAGTCCAATAAAATGTCATGAATTCATTTGCGTTAGCATGCTATTGTGGCATTGTCACACACCAATAGTAATATACGTTTTGCGGAATTTCGAATGGAATCTGTCTGAAACTAATCGCTTTAGCATGTTTGAAATTCAATAAAGACGCTAGCATAGATCCTTTGTACCACTTCCTTTTATTGAAACCTTAAACTTAACATATGCCTTAACGGAAATATATCTGCGATCTAAAGGAATATATATCATTACACATATCTGTAAAAATAATACCAACTTTTATTTGCTTTTTATGGCCGTCAACCGAAGGAGTGTATTGCATACATGAACGACTGCATTTGAAGCTTTAGCATGAATTCAGTTGAGTTAGTATGCTATTGTGGCATTGTCACACACCAATAGTAATACGTTTTGCGGAAGGTCGAATGGAACCTGTCTGAAACTAATCGCTTTAGCATGTTTGAAATTCAATAAAGACGCTAGCATAGATCCTTTGTACCACTTCCTTTTTATTGAAACCTTAAACTGTGGCAGCTGTAAAAAGTCTCCCCGTGCTACGAATCAGTAGTGTTATTTTTACTGGTCCTTTGGGACCAACGATCCCAATATAGGTGGGTTTGAAGTAGAATACCGCTTATATATGTATCTACTTTTTATATATGTCAATATGTGACAACGTTCTACTTTAACGAATTAGGATATGTCCTGTTACATTTGGCATTTTGAAATATTTAAAACAATGAACAGAAATTATTTCTGATACAGATTATCAGAACCGGATAATTTATTGTGGTCAGAACCTGGCAATTTACTGTGATCAGAAACGGATAATTTATTGTGGTCAGAACCTGGCAATTTACTGTGATCATAATCGGATAACTTACTGTGATCAGAACCGGATAATTTACTGTGATCAGAACCGGGTAATTTACTGTTATCAGAAACCTGATAACGGGTAATATATTGTGATCGGAACCGGGTAATTGACTGTGATGATAATCGGGTAATTTACGATGATCAGAACCGGGTAATTTACTGTGATCAGAGAGGTCTTATGTTCGCTTGTAAGTTGGATTGACAATGGCGAGCTTATTAATCCACATTGCTAAACTAACCTAAACATCTTACCAGAAGGATAAGTTTACCAAGGAAAACCAAACAGTTTAATATTAAGGGAACACAAGTAAAACAAATGTATGTTTTCTGTTTATTCCAAGAGAGTGCAAACAATGTAAATTGACAAGTGTCTAACCGCAGACTATCATAAAGAAAAAATACCATGTCAAGATTTCATCACGATTTTTTAAAGAGCAATAGCAGTTTGAATATAAAATAAATTCTTAGAATATGCTCGAAATATGAAGGTGAGGTTTGTAAATATTCGGGAATCTATCTGTCAATAAAAAACTCCAGAGAAGTGCTAATATGATCAGTTCCGGTGTAAGCATTGCCATGCCTTTATTATAAGCACTTCCGATTTCTCCACTCTATACACCACACTACCACATAATGATCAGAGATACATTGATTCAGCTTATACAGAAGACATATGCTAGAGAAGGAAATAATTCTCTTGCTTGTAAAATGCCAGGGCTTTCTTTTCAAACGACCCTAATGATAAATACAACAAAGGTCATGTGAACTTGCGCCGCTGTTTGTAGAGCGTTATCTTTTCTTTTAGATTGCATCTTATTAGAAAGGGTAAAACCGTTTACCGCCATTGTTGTTGGTATTCCTACGGATATACTAACTGTGCGTCATTTGTTGCAGATTTGTTTTTATACTGTTGTTCTTGAGATGGCATGTTGAGTTTTTCATCTGCTAGCCAGAATAACACTGTTGATGCGTTTAATAGTACATCTTGGTATCTGGATGACATATTAATTATTGATAATCCGTTCTTTGCTCGTATGGTCACTAATATTTATCCACCAGAACTCAAGATGAATACAGCCATCAGTTCTGATACCGTATCTGTGTTCCTCGATCTTCATCACTCGATTTTAAATGATTACATACATACTAAAATCTATGATTATAAGAGAGATGACTTTAACGTTGAAATCGTTAACTATCCACATTTAGATGGGGACGTATCTCGTGCTACATCATACGGGGTTTATATATCCCAACTAATTCGTTTTGTTGGGGCATGTAACGATGTTAAGGATTTCAATTAATACAAATGAACTTCTTCAGCAAAGTTTTCGTTATCACAACTATGTAGATATTTCTCACAGTTTTATCCCCGCAACTAAAACCTGCTGGAAATTACAACATAAACCTAACCATTTCTGCGACTAGAAATATCACAACCGCTATTCTATGGAAATTAAAGGGATCTCACGGATTTCCTGGCCACTTTACAAAACTAATTTAGAATCTCCTCAGAAAAGTATACGACCTTTTAGTATTACAGTGCACTTCATGTTTGGTGATTGACACCTCTACATTTAGTCACAACGCTTCACTTGTCTCTTGTGCGATGACCGGACAACCTCGCATTATTGCACGTTCTGAAATCCTGAAAGGGGAGGTTGGTGCATGAGCCTTCGTCCTTCGGGTTTTCTGGGCGTACCCTATACTGGTTTTCTGTTTAGATGCAACTACGGTGGTTGTTCATTACAATTCTGGATACATCATGATGTTTTTTTAATTATGTTTTTGTATATATATTTACAATAACATATAAGGGTATCGTGGACTTTACCGTGAGAGATTTCCTTTTGCTTGGATGTACGTTTATTTACACTGTCTTGTCAAATTGAGCGCTGAAGACAGGATAATAGCGTGGATGTCTGTACTTAAAATATTTGTCCTTGAATGCTACATTTCATTTCGATATTTAGATGTTGTTAAAAGTCTCCCCGTACATCCAATCAATATTGTTATTTTTACATCCTACAGGGACTGTATACTTCGTAAAACCTTTGCAAAATTTTATTATCGTAACCCTGATCTTCTTTCCAAATATAAATGTAATTTAAGGACTCTTCTGCGACAAGGACTATCACAACCTGACTTCTATGGTGATGTGATTTATAAACTTCGTAAGATTCTTGGTCATGATCACTTTCTTACTATCTTTGTTAAACTTGTTAAAAACATTATCAAAATAGGTTATGACCCTATCATTTTGCAACGTACTGCATGCTTGGTGGTGGACCCTTTTACAGTTCGCCACAATGCTTTCCTCTTTAATTGTACGATGACCGGACAGGCTGTGGACCCTGTGGTGACGCCTACCTAAAGCCCATTGGGACGGTGGCGTTTGATGTTTGTCCATGATCTTTCTTGTCGTGCCCTTATTGGTTTATTCACTTACTGCTCTGGCTTCTGCAAAGTCATTGAGTACCTTCATTGTGGCTTTCTAGGCAATGGTTTTTTGTATTATATTTACACGAGCATATTTGTGTTTTACTTATATTGCCTATTGATGCTGCCTTGTTGGTTAGAGATTAGATCATGGCAGGGATTTCTTTATTTACACTGTCCTGTTTTAATGGGATGACAGTGGGGTAAGTGTGAGGTTTGGTGCACCCTAGAACCGGTTTAAACCCCCAGTGGCTTACTTTGCCACTGACCGTTCCAAGGCGGTAGCCCTATTGTCAGCCCTTTTCTGTTTGTGATGTCGTTTGCAGTTTTTATTACTTTTGTCTTTTCGTTTGTCTGTTTGCATGTTTGTTTTTGTGTTTTGTGGTTGACTGTCGTCCTTGAATGCTGCTTTCCCTGTCCGATATTTTTATCCTTTTTTAAGACACAGATCATGTACATTCATCTAAATCAGATACTAATAATTCAATCACATCAATAGTTTTACATAATATATATTATAATAATATTAATAATATTTTTATTTTATTTAAATGCCTTGTAATATAAAAAATCAATGGAACACGGAATAACACAGGAAATAGAAAAAAACAAGAGAAAATTAGCCTGATATCTGGCGGCCTCAAAAGCCGAAGTTGTTTATATGTGGTACGTCTAACGCTTTATTCGAGCCCTGATAAAGGAATCTCATCTCCATTTGAAATCGCTATACTAATATGACTGTACATTTGTTGAACAGGATGGGATATAAAATAAGATTAATTAAATTTGATTTCGAGCATATTTTGTTTTATAAATCCAACACACCTATGCCCCATAACTACACTTATGCGTTTTTATGGGACTATAACGATTACTTTCGTAAAGATATTATGGACTATTTTCTTTCCTTAAATGACGTTGCTTTTAATGACGTTCGTTAGTCCATAGCATTTTAAACGGTCATTTCCCTTTTGTGTAATAAGACATATAAAAAGATCGGACAGGGAAAGTAGCATTCAAGGAGGACAGTCAACCCCAAAACACAGAAACAAACATGCAAACAGACAAACAAGAAGGCAAAAGTAATAATAAAAGTAAACGACATCACAAACACAAAAGGGTTGACAATAGGTCTACCGCCTTGGAACGGTCAGTGGCAAAGTAGGCCACTGGGGGTTTAAACCGGTTCTATGGTGCACCAAACTTCACACTTACCCTACTGTCATCCCATTAAACAGGACAGTGTAAATAAAGAAATCCCCGCCATGATCTAATCTCTAACCAACAAGGCAGCATCAATAGGCAATATAAGTAAAACACAAACTATTATGCTCGTGTAAATATAATACAAAACACAAACAATAGCCTATAAAGCCACAATGAAGGTACTCAATGACTTTGCAGAAGCCAGAGCAATAAGAGAACATACCATTAAGGGCACGACAAGAAAGATCATAGACAAACATCAAACGCCACCGTCCCAATGGGCTTTAGGTAGGCGTCATCATAGGGTCCACAACCTGACCTGTCCGGTCATCGTACAATTAAAGAGGAAAGTATAGTGGCGAACTGTAAAAGCGTCCACCACCAAGCATGCAGTACGTTGCAAAATGATAGGGTCATAACCTCTTTTGATAAACTTTTTAACAAGTTTAACAAAGATAATATGAAAGTGATCATGACCAAGAATCTTACGAAGTTTATAAATCACATCACCATGGAAGTCAGGTTGTGATAGTCAACTTAACGAGTTATAAACATAACGAATATATTAAAAAATCGTATTTAATTACTTTAATATTTCTATATTAACAGCGCTTATGTATTTCACAAAACATTATCTCGAATCAATAGCCTTAACTATTTATATACAAAATTACTTCCCAATCCAACTGTAAAGTCTTTAAAAGTAAATTTGCACGCATTTACATAAAAGGTTCTAAAAAATGCATTCTGATCTAAGTATTCCTTACCGATTGAAATTGTCAGAAATATATAAATCCCCACCAGCCAAGGCGATATCGCTGTTGCCATTGAGTACTCGCTTTGTGATTTTCTATATACATATATACATGATCATCTTTAGTGATATACTTATATTGCCTATTAATGCTGCTTTGTTTATTAGAGGATATAGCATGACGGGAATTTCTTAATTTACACTGTCGTTTTATTGAGATGGCAGGGTAACTGCGAGGTTTGGTGCAGCCTAGAACCTGGTTTGAACCGCCAGTGACCGTTTTTGCCACTGACTGTTCCAAAGGCTTAGGGGTAGGGTTATTTGACCCTCATTTTATGTTTAAGTTTGTGCTGTCATATACTATGCCTTTTATTTCCTTGTATTTGTTGATTGTTTCTATGAGTGTTTTGGTTGACTGTTGTCGTTGACTGTTGTCGTTGACTGCTACATTTCCTGTTCATTGTCCGAATATTGTCTTTAAATTTACGTTTGCGATATCGCAGTCTTCGCTTCTATTTATCTTGTCATTGTTGTCTGTTTTTGAATGTGTGTTTAGCATTTCGTGCATTTCCTCTTCGACTTGTTTTATCTACTTTTGTTAGTACTTAAGTGTTGATTTCATTTTGCAACGCTGTTGTGCATTTTCTACAATATATGCATTGGCACTGGCTAGATTTCCTGGCAAAATCGACATGCCCAGTATTTACATGCTATATTTATTATATTATACCGTATTTCATGCTATTAAATTGAGTACATCTTGGTATAAACATTATATAGATATTATATTCGTGACATTTTGTGTTATTTATTTTCTATTTTAATCGAATTGAGCTTCCCTGCAGATTTGTAAGTAATTACTTTAAATATGAATGCATAGGGTTAATACAATATAAAAGCAATATAGATCATAAAACAATGCCCTACTCCAAGACAGTCACATCGAAATGACATTCGTTAATTTCAATTATAATAAATTCGGGTAATATTGCCATTTTATCGGACTCAGACTGAATCCTGTTAGACATGATGACGCATATCTTTAGACTAAATCTTAAATCGAGGTTATTGGCGTTCAATGTGTTTGTTTAAGACGTGCCCTTTAAGTTGAATATTAACATTTTAATAGATCTGCCAACACAAATAAAGAGTTAATTGATTGTTTTTATGCATTAATTGACGTCTTCCATGACAGATGTGTCTACGTTTTCCAAAAAGTACAATATACTGTTAATGTTAAACTAAGTGGTAAATGGATTGTACTTTAAATATTTTCTTAATCTTGTGTAACACAATCATGCAATTGCACGCCTGCAAAAGCATTTATAGCAACTGTACTTTTTTTTCAAAATATAATTATAGACACAAATGTATAGCTGTGTAATATGTTGCACGATGTTAATATGATTGATATCCTTTTCCAGTATCATAGAATATTAATGCGTATTTACAATTATGGCCCATTTTCGCTTCTGTAGAAACAACAACAACTATTCCGCAAACTATGTTTTCAGACTATGTGTAAAGAGAATGTACCACTGATACTAAGCGAGAGCAAACTCATGGTATACATGTATACGGTGTGTATATACTGGTTGTCACAATGCCAAAATTAGTTAGAAATCGGTCGTAAACCACGTTGCTATGTGATTGCTCCTTATCAACTTCTTTATAAAATACGTTTCAGAGTATGATCTAGTTGCTGGATTACATTTCTTGTCTAATACTTATTGCATAGGTAATTATTAGTGTCGATCATTATAATTTCCAAATAGATTCCGTGGTGTAGTGGTAATACATTCATGCATATATACCTGCATGTATAAAAACTATAGACGCTAGGTCCCGGGTTCAAATCCCGATCCGGGTAGCTATTTTTTTTATGAAAAGTAGCATTTTATGTATCGATGTTACCTTTACGAAGGCTATATAAAGTCTATTCTACGCATCGAATTCTGGTTTATTGACTGTTTCTCGAACTGTAACTACTTCACATGTTCATGAGTTAGTATCAGTATAAGCAGATACAAGCAAGGTTTTACTCAAACGTAAACAAACTGCCGATAAGTAAATACACATGGATGTGGACCTGTGAACTGATAGGAATGCAAACAATTGTTTGTATAATTAATGAAAATCTGAGAGTTATCAAGCTGACATAAGTGTTGCTGTTTTTATCAAAAGCAATGACTAAGCAATGGATGCGTCAATAGTGTTTAATGTGAAACTTGGCCAAGGTCTTATTGATATAGTCTTTAATGCTAGTTAATAACAATCACAACACAGACGTTTTAATCTTTCTGCTTGATAGCCTTCATTATAATTTAATTTTCTGATATAATCATTCCAATGCAAATTGATATCATATCAGAATTCATGTTAAGTGGCAGTGTGGAAGCTGAATGTGCTTGTTTTTCATTTCCTTTTGGCATTATAAATAAAACCGATAAAACATATATAATGCTTTGTCATCATATATTCATGGATTCAATAAGTTGCCTGGATCTTTACCCCTGAAAATATTTTTAAAACGTTGCACTAATTCCATTCAATACTTGCGATTTCATTCAGTTGCACTTACGATTTCATTCTGCTCCGTAAACATCCCGGACAAAAAGATCCCAGAAATAAAGTTGCCGCATTTTACACTACATTGACTAGACTGATCTACGAAAACGTCAAATCCACAGGCGAAATGGTACCTTTTGAACATTCCAAAATATGTGTTTATACCATTCAATTTAAATATAGACAAATAAAACCCCATTTAAAAATCAGATGAATAGGGCAGCTGAATATAAATCGAACAGGAAACGTAGCATGGAAGGATGACAGTCAACCGCAAACATATACAGAAACACAGAACAACTTTGAAGATGAATAAAAATAATTAATAAATATTAAATAATACATATATAAGTAGCTGTATATGTAGAAAAGGAAATATTGTATTCACAGAAATTAAACAACCAAAACCACGCATTAAAACACACAACAATAACAATTTTATTGACAATTTTAGTAAAAAGAAAGTCATATGACATCACACATACAAAAGGGTTAACAATAGGGCTACAGCCTTGGAACGGTCAGCGGCAGAAAAGGCCGCGCCACTGGGATTTTAAACCAGGTTCTAGGGTGCACCAATCCTCACTCTTGTCATCGCAATAAACGGGGCAGTGTAAATAAAGATATTCCGCCAGTTTAGCATATGTACGAACGAACTTCGGTAGTTATACTCATATTACAGTTTATTTATACACGCATGGTACTAAGAGAGCTTGCATATAAATTGATCGCTGCGATATATAGTAATCTATGTATTTAGTAATAGTGACTGAAGGATGTCACTAGTTTATATACCTTATACTAGACTCCTCAACGTAATTTAAGGACCACAACACATAACATTAAATATCAGAACATTAATAATTACATAATATTTAATGTTATGTATTTCATATTCATATAAATGTTAATACGTGTGTTTAATGTTACAATTGTAAAATAATACAACTAAACATAAAATTGATAAAAAGACAGTAAACTGCGCCATTACAGCACTTTAAAATATGACCCAAATCGAAATATGGTTCTTAATTTTGTTTAGGAGTATACGTCGGCCTGGAGGCTACGTCTTACCGGTCTGCGATATATAAAATGTTATATTCATGTGAGGGCGGTATTCGAACGTGTAAACCTGATAACATTTGCTTATTAAGGCGAAGCCGAGGTGGTCAACATTAATTTTTAATTTGTGACACTTTCCAATTGCACTCTCACAGGAATGTCATGTTTATTTTATTATACCGTTTATAACATATTGTTATATTTGAAGCTGGTCAATATAAAAGCAATGTTTATTATGTTCAATGTGACATAAATTGGACAAAGAATGGACTTTTAGCCAGTCAATACTATTTTGAAAAACCAACAGTATTCTTGTTCTATTTAAAACCGATCAATATTAAAAAAAACAGGACTGAAGACTTCACAGTGAACAAAGAAATACACGTTGTAAATATATTTTAGTCGACATTATTTTGAACGGTTGCTATGAAACCACTCGAGATTGATGACGTGACATTGAATAAAAAAGAACATGTTTAAATCAATAAAACGATGGCATTTTGTTTTGTGCCATAATTAGAAGAAAGGCACTGACAAAGCGTTAATCATGAAACTACGCATCTTATTTCCAATATTTCTATGCAATTTATTGTTTATTGTATCCCGTTTGTGAATCCAAACAGCTGTGCGCGTTTGCCAGTACAGACCCAGTTGCGTTCAAGTACCCCAATAAATGCAGAACGAACGCAGAAAGAACGCTGAACGAACGCAAAATGAATGCAGAACGAACGCAGAATGAACGTTATACGATCTATGTTTTAAAAAATGCCTTTGCGTTCGTTTCCTTTTTTCGTTGCGTTCGTTTTCAGCAAATATCATTTTAAAAAATGAACGATGAATGCATTTTTTACAATGCGAAGCGCTGAAAAAGAACTAAACGAACGAAACGAACGCAAATGCATTTCGCTATTTCGGATAACTTCTGGTATTATCCTGTTGAGTTGATATTTAAAATCTAAATTTAACCGAAGAGGTTTTTACGTATTTTAATATAAATAAGTACTGATAAAGGTGATCCTTTGAAGCAACTAACACAATTAAGAGAAAAAAGCAGCAGTCTCGGTTTTATTGAGTCTGTTCATGAGAAGTAATTGAGAAGTAATGGAGGAAGCAACACTTCTCATGCCCCCTAGCACCGGCTTAAGCGGTATTCTACTTCAAAGCCACCTATATTGGGCTCGTTGGTCGCAAAGGACCAGTAAAAAATAACACTACTGATTCGTAGCACGGGGAGACTTTTTACAGCCGCCACACTGCACTAAACGAACGCTAGACTAAGTGTGAATGTTAAAAAGTACTGATAAAGGTGATCCTTTGAGAGCAACTAACACAATTAAGAGAATAAAGCAGCAGTCTCGGTTGTATTGAGTCTGTTCATGAGAAGTAATGGGGGAAGACATACGTTGTGTAAGTGGTGTTTTAGAACCGCTGAAGAACGATTACACATTTACTTTAATTTTTACTGATTCAAAATGGGAATTATTATATTTATT
The DNA here is from genome assembly GCA_037043455.1 of Cyrtodaria siliqua. Lineage (NCBI taxonomy): Eukaryota > Metazoa > Mollusca > Bivalvia > Adapedonta > Hiatellidae > Cyrtodaria > Cyrtodaria siliqua. The sequence continues at coordinate 26,182 of JAWPHD010001726.1, read as the reverse complement.
GCGTAGCACAAACTTTAAATAATTTTAATATAAAACTAAAATAATGTTGATATCGCTATAGAGTTTGTGTATGTTACATTGTTGATGAAACTAACATAAACCCGGAAGAAAACAGAATAATCATCATGTGCACCCCTAAATAATGTCAACAAAAACACCCATTCTTGAATATGATCACATACACATATATCGCCGACTCGTGATAAAGCTCGCATGGCTATATATCATGCCTAAGTTGTTGCGATTGGTAAACTGATTTCAAGCGCGGGGAGACAATTTACTGCCGCCACACCGCACAAGCAAGGCCACTGTGCTATATAAAAAAGTATGAGAGTGGATCTATGGAAACGGCCGAACACGATAAATTCGAAATATTGCAATCTTGGTGATTTTGACCAAAGATCTTACAAAGTTTGTAAATCACATCACCAGCTTGTGGTAGGCCTTGTCGCAGAAGAGTTCTTAAATAACTTTTATATTTTAAATGTAGATCAGGGTACTATAGTAATATGTTGCAAAGTTTTCGAAGTTTATGGTAACTGTAGCCCTGTTGGAGTAGCCTTTTAGTTATACAAATATTCAATACTACCCTCTATTTTTGTAAATGCTCTACTATAACTTTGAATACAGCAATATAAAATAGCATGAGAGTGGACCTTTGGAAACAGCCGAACACGATACATACGAAATATTGCAGTCTCGGTTTGACTGAGACTGTTCATGAACAGTAGTGAAATATGCTAGCTACTGCTCATGCCTTCTAGCCCCAGGTTCAGCAGAACTCAATATTCATAAAATCAATAGTACATAATTTTAACCATCCCGATGATGGCATGCATATGGCGGTGGACAACACTAATTTCCACACACATGAACTATTATAAAAACACATCTCATTATGCAGGTTATTAACTTTGAACAGTGTGTTACGTGCATTTGTCTTGAGACGGTATCATTAGTCTTCTGAAAGCAAAAAGAGCACTATCATTACGCTCCAGCTGTATAAAACAAAAACAATGTAGGTTTGCTTAACAATGCACCTGTATTGCATAAACATTAATGATTACAGGCATATAATCAATTTAAATGATGCATTAAATGTTTAAACAGTCAGTAAACTAATTACAGAAGATTAATAACAGCTCTAAGACATGAGGACTGAATGGCTGAATATAACACAATTCATTACCTAATTCTCTTTATAACTGGTTATTAGTCATTTCTGACTGTTTACCGCTATTGACGTCACAGAGTTGAAACAGTTTGACTGTTGCCCTCCTGACAATGAACTGTTTCATGCGCGATCTGAATGCGCAAAGATATGAGCGATCTGAATGCGGAAAAAAGTTATCCCGTCGGGATAACACAATTAACATCGACTTAATAATTTCCGTAAATCTAACCGAACAGTTATATAATTTTCTTTTTTTAAATTTTTCAATAAGTTCTTGTAAAATATAAGCGAAATGTTTTAGCTTCATTGGACGGATGAAGTCACTGTTATCAACATTTTATTGAAGTCACACTAAGTTTGTCTTTATTCGGAGTTAGTAATTACTATTTACAGACCTTTAGCCAGCCCATATAATTTAACCGAGCAAAATCCCTTTATATGGAGGTCCAGTGGTATGCACAACGCGCCATAACTTCAACACGTTTTATTTTCTACATGCGAATTTTTGTGTTTAAGTGCAGTTTCATTTCCAAGAACGACGTTTTGCTTTCAATGATTGCTTTTTTCGATACTGTACTCAAATTATTTATCAGTAAAGTATGTACATTTCCAAAATTCTACCGATGGAACTGCCTCGGTGTGCCTCAGCATGTATATCGATGTGTAGAATGTGACTCATATTTGATTAATAAATAATATATAACATAAACACTACCCCGTTACTGAAAGAATTCACTTTTCAGATCAATCTCCTTCTATTACTTTGAATGGAAAAGATCATGACAGACTTTCAGGATTACAACCTTTTTGCAATTGTGTAGGACCGTTAGTGAAGAAAAAGCTCACAAGTGCCAATTTGTTATTTTACTAAATACATATAAAAAGATCGGACTGGGAAAGTAGCATTCAAGGAGGACAGTCAACCACAAAAAATAGAATTAAACACGCAAACAGACAAACATAAAGGCAAACGTAATAATAAAAGCAAACGACATCACAAACACAAAGGGTTGACAATAGGGCTACCGCCTTTGAACGGTCAGTGGCAAAGTAGGCCACTGGGGGTTTAAACCGATTCTAGGGTGCACCAAACCTCACATTTACCTTACTGTCATCCCATTAAAACAGGGCAGTGTAAATAAAGAAATCCCCGCCATGATCTAATTTCTACCCAACAAGGCAGCATCAGTAGGCAATATAAGTAAAACACAAATATGCTCGTGTAAATATAATACAAACAAATCAATAGCCTAGAAAGCCACAATGAAGGTACTCAGTGACTTGGCAGAAGCCAGAGCAACAAGAGAATAAACCATTTAAGGCACGACAAGAAAGATCATAGACAAAAATCAAACGCCACCGGCCCAATGGGCTTTAGGTAGGCGTCATCATAGGGTCCACACCTGTCCGGTCATCATACAATTAAAGAGGAAAGCATAGTGGCGAAGTGTAAAATGGTCCACCACCAAGCATGCAGTACGTTGCAAAATGATAGCCTCTTTTGATAAACTTTTTAACAAGTTTAACAAAGACAGTATGAAAGTGATCAAGACCAAGAATCATAGGAAGTTTATAAATCACATCACCATATAAGTCAGGTTGTGATAGTCCTTGTCGCAGAAGAGTCCTTAAATTACTTTTATATTTGGAAAGAAGATCAGGGTTACGATTATAACATTTTGCAAAGGTTTTACGAAGTTTATGGTAACGGTAACCCTAATTGAGTAGCTTTTTAGTCATAAAAAAAGATTACGAATATTAAAGTCCTCAACTCGAGTACAAGCTCTTGAAAAAAGAATAAGTTGAGACACATACACCCGATAAGAAGTTGCTCGGCGAACATCCCCATCAAAGTGGGGATAATTAACAATGTCAAAATTAAAATCATCTCTCTTGTCATAGATTTTGCTAATTATTTCTCCATTTTCAATCGAGAGATCTAAATCAAGACAAAAAAGCGTTATTATCAGATATATTACCTTTATTAACATGGGATACTGATGAGAAAATGACGACCACCTTATGTTCCTGCTGATGATGAATGGACTGTCAATTACCAAAATTGTGAAATTCTCAGTTTAGCCCATGAAACCCCTTTAGCTGGTCATTTAGGTGTCATTAAGGCATATCATAATATTGTTTGTGTCATTTCTATTGGCCAAATCTCGAAAAGGATGTTTCACAATAATGTAGGTCTTGTCATACATGTCAAATGGTAGGAAAACCCAATCAGAAGATTCCCAACGCCCCTTTTCAACCTATTTATGCATGTGATGAAACTTTCAGTAAAATATTTGTGGACTGTGATGGCCCCTAGTCTAAGACAAAGTCTGATAATCAATATCTGTTGACAATTACGTGTGAGTCAGCAATATTTCCTGAAGCTATTCTACTTAGGAATATTAAGATAAAGTCTATTGTGAAGCAATCTCATTAAAGTCATACCCTTCATCCCGCTACGATACTCTACGCTACTAAGGATCTGACAACACTGCATTGGATGTCACGTCAGATTAACCTTACGATTACCCAATTAGATTTTAGCCTAAAACATTGATTGGTATAGACTGCTTCACTGCGCATGTCGCGTTTCAGTAAAATGCTATGGAGCAGTCAACACTCGGTATTGAAAGAAACAATATCTGTAACTTAGTTTATAAAACACAAACACATTGCGTTGACAAACATAACACACCAAACATTAGTGAATATTTACTGGAAAAAACAAAAAGATTGTTTGACGGAATTCAATAGCGGTACAAGATTCGTGGGCTTGAAACAACACTAAAATTACACTCGCGAGTTAATAGTCGAGTTCGCTATCAGTTGAGATGTGCGGGCCAGTTGTACTATGACTTACTGTTTAGAACATGTAATGTCATAATAATTTCGATCGAAAACACATGACAGCGCACATGATTTTTTTTCGTATTCTTGATGTAAAACATGCCATTTAGTGCATGTCTTTGAATTTATCTTGCAATTCACAGCAATAACACACGAATTACGTTATCTTTATTCGGTTAGTTCTATGTTTTTTATATAGATTTTTATTTGTTCAGTTCACTTGAACGCCATCTGAAGTGCATATGAAACGCGCAATTGCATTGGTTGAATTAAGTCGATATTCGTATGAATATTGCTTAGATAAAAGGTCGATCTGACGTGAACTACAAGGCATTGTTGTCAGATCGTATAGCGTAATTAGGATATTAAGATATGATTTTAATGAGACTGATTGTGAAGGTTCTGGTCATTTTTTCAAATCAGTTGGCCTTCCTAAATATGTCCAGACTGACCAAGGGTCAAAGTGTATATCTGGTATATTTCAACAGGTCATGTATGAGTTAGGCATTCAACAGTTTAAGTCTTCTGCCTATCATTCGGAGAGTCAAGGTGCTCTGGAAACGTTTCATCAGACAGTGACAACTACGAGGGTCATTCAATTAGTTCTGTCACTAACGCGTTTTAACAATTATGTGCTCATTATGAGTGTTGATGTTTAATACCAAATAAAAGAAAGTTTCAATACCATTCCATTGATGGTAAAATGAATGCTGTATCTTTTGTGTGACGAAAGTTATGGAACATTTAATACACATCACTTATACATACTGAGGCATTTTCGTCCTGAGTTTTTTCAGGTATGTTAAATGTTACTTTTTTAAATGCCCGTTTCTCTTTAAGTACTTGTCGAAGACCTTTGAAATTTCTCATACATTACCAGTTATATATGTGCATTACAAGATTCAGAATTTAAGCATGGTAGATGAAAAGGCATTGTCTTAGAAATTAACATTTTAAGCTAACGTGTAAAATTAATTTAATGATAAATGGACATTAAATGGAAGGCCAATCGTCTTAAAAAGCGTTTTTGGATGATCAATATTTTCACTAAACATTGTACAAAATTCTACAATAATGTGTTGAATATGAATTAAAACTCTGAAGGACTAGGATTTGTAAAAAAAATATGAAAACATATTAATACTATGAGAATAATTACGACATTTAAAAGATATTATAACATTTCCATAAACAATATGAAGAAAATCAGTGTTATTTCTGCTAAAATTAAGGGATATGCATTCACTCATATCTGGTTTGCAGCAAGACCTTTACGAATTCTCAATAATCATTTTCATGAATTATGGGAGAATAACAACAGATGGCGTACAAGAAAATTTAAAAGAATAGAGTCAAATAATTTTTACAACGTTTTGTAACAAGGACATTTTCAGAGATGCCAGTATCCAAAAGGTGTGGTAGGGGTAGGTAATTCAGGGGTATAAATAATCGGAAATGTTTCATTTTTGTTGTGGAATTTAAGAGAGCGAACCCAGTAGTGCTATAAATACACTACTTTATCTCAGTGTAATATCCAGTTCAAAGGAGTGACAGAACTTTTTGAAGCACCTTCGTATGATTAAGTCTTACTGTTTTACTTGCCGTTAGGGAGTAAGTCCAAGAATCGTTTAGCTTCAGCCCTTTTGAGATAGATGTTGGTCGTACTATTCGTGGACCACTCAAGTTATTAAACAAGAAAATTCTCTTTGAAGAAGATACTTCTTGTATATTACAATACACCAACAACCAACGCTACTACAAATGCATGGCAAATCAATAGGCTAATAGTGTCTAATGGAAATTATTTTGAGGCCTCAATAAGAATTATTAATGCAATTGACTTTTTACTCAACATATCTATATCGGACTCTGTTAATGGACATCCTTTCAATTTAGGCACAGACATGGAACGCTGTTCCAGCAAGTTTTGTTCCATATGAAAGATAAATCGTTTTTACTTTGTTATGCGATTGTAAGAAAACCGTCGGAACTCTTAGCTTCAATCTACTGATTTCTTTTCCAGCGAATATCATATTTTATGATTCATCTAGATTTATTCGTTCTTTTATAATATTATATAGACATCTAAAAATTCTCATTATGTCTGTTAGGAATACCATTTCAAATAGTGCATATAAAATATTAGTTTCGTTTTCGTCAGGTTTCCGTTCATGATATCTTCCTCAATGTTATTGTTTAGCATGTGTATAATTGTAGTTTATAATAGTTTAATACCTGTACATGCATTATCAACGAGTGTTTTTTTTCCATATCAATTGCCATGGTTAGGCTTTCGACGAAAATATGGTTTTGATCTTCACGATGGCTAAACTGTTCATTTTAAATATTGAATTCTGCTAAACCCGAGACTAGAAGGAGTGTACGGTAGCAAGCATTTTTCACTAAAATTCATAAACAGTTTCAATGAAATCGAGACAATTTGAAATTATCGTGGTCGTCGATTTCCAAATTTCTCCTTTCATACTTTTTAAATATTGGACATAATGAACCGCTATTAAAACATATGACGTTTAATTCCAAAAGTATATGTTTATGTGTAATGATAGACTCTATCCATTCAAATGTAAATGTTTGGAGCGCTGTGGTCTAGTGGTTGAGCGTTAGACCATGATCGACAAGTCGCGGGTTCGATCCACACCATTGCCATATGCGTTGTGTCCCTGAGCAAGACACAATATCTGCATTTGCTTAGTACTGGTTCTACCCAGGAAGACATCGAGAGTATTTCAAGTTCATAGAGCTTCGTTACAATCGATGTAAAATAAATAAGTTTAAACTAAATGTAAATCGTCTAATACGGATTACAATGCACACAAAATGCTTAAGAATGTTGCAACATTAATATACCTAAACTGCAGTTAACATTAAAAATAGATAAGAAAGTCGAAAAGGAAATGAAAATGAATAAAAGGCAAGATATGACAACACAAACATAAAAGGAATGACAATGACAATACCGTCTTGGAACTTTGAGTGGCAGAAGAGGCCATTGGTGGTTTAAACCTGGTTCTAGGGTGTAAAGTTACAGATTATTTCTAAAGAATTCTTCAAGAAATTATTAAATACCTTCATTTAAGATTTGATGTGCATGTCATTCAGCTTGTATGCGATGTTAAATCAATTCTTATATTAACTTCATTATTTCGTTGCTATAGTATCAGCACATACGTGCATTGCAGGAATAATAATGATAAAAAAATGCAAGAGAAACCATTTTCAGATAGTGGAATAGTCATGTTTTTAATGAGAGGGCGTGCGTGTAGTATGTGTAGTGCTTGAAGTGCGCGCAGCACGTCCACCACGTGAGCATCATTGTAAAAAGGAAGTTTATTCGAAATTAAACGCTATTCCTTTAAAGGAAAAAAACAAGACAATGCAAATATATATGAGTAAATTATTAACTATATAACGCGGTTATAGTAAAACTGCATAATCAGTTGAGTTTAAAGGAGATATATACTATACTGTATATGCTTTTCTCTTAGGGGTTTAACACCGTCTCTCAATATGTATTTAAATTGAAAAATATTTTTGTCCCTTAATCCTACACATTACATTCGTTTTAAACATAAACCTAGTGCTCTACACACGATAAGGAAATTCGCACTGAGAGAGTTGAAATACTTCACCTATATACGGTACAGACACAGTAACCTTTATCAGTTTTGTCTGAGCAGTATTGCTTTGTTTGACGAATGGCACTTCGTATGAACTTTAAGCGCATCCACATTTCTTCCCCTAAATATTCCAATGTTATCATTTGTATATAATAATCATTCATCTGGTTTTGTCAATTAATCAAACAAACTTGTACGTCTGCAAAATATTAGATTGGCTAAGCCCTTATGGTCTCAGACCGGTGAAAATCAGCCCATTGAACATAATGGAAACTAGGCTATATTTCGAGATCAGTCACAAGTTCCACAATAATCGTTCGCTTAAATACACTTTGATTCTGTGAAATAAACACATTTGGCTCGCAAACGGTCCCATGTCTGGAATAAAACACCGTTTCAGTTTTTCAACATTTCACGTCATTCATTTACACTTTATGTATTTTGAAATAAACATATGTCAAAACCAAATCTCTACCTTAACCTCTGTGCTCATACTCTCCAAAGAAATAATCCTGACAAACAAAGTAAAATACTTACTATTCCTGACAACAACCATAATACTTTAACATCAGGTTAGATTTAACAATGACATAAAATCTAATCTTGGATAAAACACATGCAAACTAGAAACTTCGGATTTTTTCAAGGAACTAGTTTAGCACCCTACGACCCGGAAGTACCTCCTGACTGGTCTGACACCTTATGTTTGTTAATGTTGATACTATTTGAGACAACTCAAGCTATTATAAAATAAAATGGTTTGCATTAAGTCCCCTTTGAATTATTGGCTTCAAGCATAAGGACTGGGCATATACGTATTTCTACTCCCTGAAATTCCTTGGTGTAAAATGACCTAATGGCCAGAGGTCATGATTTGCCACTTATCTTATAAGTGAAGTTTATTGTCCCCTTAACTCAACATCAGGTTCAAGTTACTGTAGCTTGTGACAGTTAAAAGAATTACACTAACATTGTTGTAAACAAACTCATGCATTACACAAGTGGTGTACAGAAACATGTTTTTATTTATCATTAAATATAGATAATGTTAATGAGAGCTCTTCTTCAAATGAATTATGAGCATACTATAAAATAGTATGATAATGGACCTTTGGAAACGGCCGAGCACAACACATACGAAATATTATAGTCTCGGTTTGATTGAGACTGTTCATAAGCGGTAGTGCAATATGCTAGCTACCGCTGACGCCCTCTAGCCCCGGGTTGAGCAGAACTCAATATTCATAAAAATCAACAGTACAGACTTTTAACAATCGCGAAGATGGCAACCATATGGCGGTGAATATAGCAATATTTGTATCTTTATTTCATCCTCTATATCCAGCGGCGTATGGTCCCAGGATCTAATAAAATTGTATGCCCCGAAGACCGAAATAAACAAAAAGGAATTTAGTTGGAAACAGCGGTTATGAAGTCCCTGCGTATCACAAGTAACAGCGAATTATGAGCATACTATGCCAAGAAATATAAAAAGTTCGGACTGGGAAAGTAGGATTTGTTGTGAAATACTATTTTAATGGAAAGGATGTTTTATTTTGTTTCCCATCAGGACGTGCGAAAATTAAACATTCGAAATTGCACCGTTTGCTTTTAGTTACTTATATACTGAAAACGTAAACCTTTTAACGGTTATTATTGTTTCATTCTGTTCAGCAAACGGCACCTTTCTCTTGCTTGGCAAGCTCTTGGTTTGAGAACAGCAAACATCACATTTCTCTTGCTTAGCAAGCTCTTGGTTTGTGAAACATGGGTTTAAATGTGTTGTGACCAAGAATAGTGTGTACCTTTTCTCTGTTAGATTTGTAGATATGTTTGGTTTTGGCGATTTGTTTATTGTAAGTAATATATTTGCACACTTCCTGCAACTTACGTCACTATGGATTCCCTGTGATATATGAATATATAAAAATTGTTCAATTATAAAGCCGGGTTATCCACAATGTGAAAGATATACCATTTGAATAGTGTATACAAGATGTTCAAAACATATTTTAGTTTCTATTCACCATACAGTATTTCTGATACAACTATTTGTCAAATTACTGTCAAACTTGACGTAAACCTGAATCAATTTAACCGAGATGCAATATTTCGTATTAATCATGTTCGGCCGTTTCCAAAGATCCACTATCATACTCTTTTGAAGCAAATTCTAGGTAAAGAAACGAGATTAATTATGAAAATATTCCGAAACAGTTTTTCTATTTGTAGTAACAGTAACCTTGACCCCAGTGTCTACAAATTCAATCCAAAGCATCATTTGCATAGAAGCTACCTAACCATAACGTTTAATGCCAATAGCTCATTCCTAACTTAAGTCACTGAGAGGAAACCGCTTTCTATTTTACGTAACAGTGACCTTGACCTTAAACCCAGTGACCCAAAATGCAATCCCAAGCTTGCGTTTGATATCCAGAAGTGTCATTTTTAACTGGTTATTGAACGGAAACCTTTGCAATTGAATTGATTTGAATTTTATAATCGCACCAACAGCTAAGGTCATTTGGCGACTTTCCAGCTTCCACTTGCGGGGCAAAACCTTAGGTGCCCCTCCGGGATATTTTCGTGCCCGAACTTACAGCGTTGAGGGCCAAGTGATTTGAAGTTAGAGACGCTCATCACTCGGCCACGGACGCGCCGGAAACTTTGCAAACTTAAACAAAGTGGTTAACAAAAACTTAAAAAGTTTAACGTAACATATGTTTTGCCGAAAGTAGAAAAGTGGGTAACAGTGACCTAGTTTTCTGGGTTAGGTGATTGCTTCATGAGAAGAAGGTGCTGTTAACGTTTGGTGAAGATGGGATATGGTTATGCTAAGATATAACAAAAAAAAAAGTTGACGCCCGTCCGCACGCCCGCCTCCCACCCGGTTTACACCAGTCTAACAGTCGTTTTTTCTTTTCAAAAACCCGACTTAAACAGCTCAATTTTACTATCACCACGGGACAGGCGTTGTCTGTCTTTTAGATCTGAAATTAATTCTCCTGAGTATACAGGTTTTGTTTTTAGTTAATTTAACACTACTATAATAGAAACCTTTGTAGGAGTTTTAAATTCCATTTCATTTAATAATGTTCATTAATGTAACACTTATAGAAACGTGTGTAGGAGTTTTAACTTCCATTTCATTCATAGCATACTCTATATTATAAATAAAAACACATTGATAAGGAACAATTGCCTAAATGTATTTTCACTACAAAACAATTCTACTGTAGAATATAACCAAATAAACACGTTCAAATCCAAATACTTGTATCACTTGGTGATTAAGATAACACCAGATGTTATTTTATGGCTACAGTATGCTACACAAATCTAAAACAAGACTAAAATCTATAGTATCAAATAACTCTTTCAAAGTATTAACTGTGTAGTATCTTTAGGATCAAAGTCTACACATTCCAACAAGATATGTTTGACCGTTAACGGTGCAAAACAGGGTATACATTCTGGCAACTGCTCACCTTGTAAGTAACAACATGAGAATGAACATTATGACATAATGGTCCTGGCGGGGATTTCTTTATTTACACTTTACCGTTTTATTTGGATGACAGTAGGGTACGAGTGACGTTTGATGCACGCCAGAACATGGTTTAAACCCCCAGCGGTCTTTTTTGCCACAGACCGTTCCAAGGCGGTAGCCCTATTGTCAACCTTTTTGTGTTTGTGATGTCTTATTTGGCCTTTTATTCATCTTAAATGTTTTCCTTGTTTCTGTGTGGGTTTTGGTTGACTGACGTCCTTGAATGCTGCTTTTCCTGTTCGATTTTTATAATTTATGACCAACAGAGTAGTACGGCTATCACAAGTCTCAGCGGTTCAGAGCTATTCATACATGTTTGGGATTTTAATATTGTATTTTGATTCTGTTTGCAAAATATTGAAAAAACATATTACCACTGGGACGACAGCCAGTCTATCCAAAGATTATCGCTTCCGTTATCGTCTGATAGTATATAACCAGTTGCATCTTGCATTTTTGCGAAACGCTCTGTCGTCAACAGCGGGTGTTGTATACTCAGTATACGATAATTTACATTCAAGGTGAGAATAAATATAAAACTATTGTAACTATAAATAGATTACATTACTACGCGTATTCGACTGGAACACAGTAAACACAAAAACACGCAAAAAGCCAAACATGAATGGCAATGTTAATAAAGAATCAAGACATATGACGTCACAAACACAAAAAGGGTATGTGTGAGGTTTGGTGCACCCTAGAACCGGTTTAAACCCCCAGTGGCCTACTTTGCCACTGACCGTTCCAAGGCGGTAGCCCTATTATCAACCCTTTTGTGTTTGTGATGGCGTTTGCATTTTTTATTACTATTGCCTTTCTGTTTGTCTGTTTGCGTGTTTGTTTTTGTGTTTTCTGGTTGACTGTCGTCCTTGAATGCTGCTTTCCCTGTCCGATATTGTTATCCTTCTTGACGCCAGGGCTACCGCCTTGGAACGGTCAGTGGCAAAAAAAGGCCGCCGAGGATTTAAACCGGTGAAGTTTCATTGCAATCCCATCAGTAGTTCAGTAGTTTTGAAGATATGCTCCGGACAAAAAAATCTAAGTATAACATTACTAAGGGCAATAACTATTCAATAAATAATTTGAACGAAGACACGGTTCTTGCACTCTGCACGTCCTCGCATTGCCCTCTATCATTGTATGAAGTTTCATTGCAGTCTCACCAGTACTTTTGAAGCTATGCTCCGGACAAGAAAGTGTGACAGACACACGGATGGACGGACTATATGCTCGCCCTTCGGGGAGCATAAAAATATGAAAACGGTGTTTAAGGAAATCTGCAATGTATGTTTGTAAAATATCCTAAAATAATAATACCTAAAAATACAATACACTTCATTTGTCTTAAAATGTATATAATAATAATATATTTATGACAGCACGTTGTCAAAGAAGACATATATGCTTTAAAACGGGACAGAGTAAGAAGTTGCAATATTTCTTTCTCGAAAATCTTACATCGATCATGACCACCGTCAATCAACAGTGCCATGTGTTATAGGTAGACCCGGCTTAGTATAGGCACTGCACATCCTTTATGCTTGAAGTTTGTTTCTGAACATACAGGCATCTTTGATGCATTATTGTCTATGTGTTTTTGACGTTAATGGTATAAATAACTGATACAGAAGATAATATATCTGCGAGCATTTCTATAGATAAGAGCAGTCAATATTTCCGTCAAATAAAGGAGCCAAATGTTGATTTTCTGAGTTTCTCACATATCTGAGATAACACTAGATCCGTTTAAGAGATAGAGATGTTCACCAACCACTTAGTTAATGCAAAAACAAATTGAACTTGGCAGCAGTACAACCTACATTATAAACGTATATGTAAATGTATAAATGCAAAGAAAGTAAACATCCAAAAATACGTATTTCTAACAAAGAGCACTATAAACCTTACTTCACTAAAAGGCTTTGTCTATGAGCTTTCCTGTCGTGCCCTTAATGGTTTATTCTTTTGTTGCTCTGGCTTCTGCCAAGTCATTGAGTACCTTCATTGTGGCTTTCTAGGCTATTTTTTTTTGTATTATATTTACACGAGCATATTTGTGTTTTACTTATATTGCCTATTGATGCTGCCTTGTTGGTTAGAGATTAGATCATGGCATGGATTTCTTTGTTTACACTGTCCTGTTTTAATGGGATGACATTAGGGTAAGTGTGAGGTTTGGTGCACCCTAGAACCGGTTTAAACCCCCAGTGGCCCTTGTTGCCATTGACCGTTCCAAGACGGTAGCCCTACTGTCAACCCTTTTGTGTTTGTGATGTCGTTTGCATTTTGTATTACTTTTGCCTTCTCGTTTGTCTGTTTGCGTGTTTGTTTTTGTGTTTTGTGGTTGACTGTCGTCCTTGAATGCTGCTTTCCCTGTCCGATATTTTTATCTTTCTTAGCATGCATAACGCGATTATTATATTGCAATTAAATTGTAAAACAAATATTAAAAATCAAAGCGTTTAACTTAAGAAACGAATTATTATTCGACGAGTAATATTAGCTCTCCTGTTGCAAAGGTATGTTTGGAAGGGTCATCTATGCAACTATGTACGGTTAAATGGGGATGGCCTCGACCCCAGTTGACCTATAACGAGCAAATAAAAGCTTCCTCTTCTTCTAACAACAAGTACAGGAAATAATTTTATTATTTATAGTAAGTAGTGAAACATTACACACACAAAAAATGCAATATGTTACCGAATTGGAACGAAAAGTAGGAACAAAGTCGTTGGCTCTTAAAGTGGGTACTATCGTGCTCCAAATTTCATAATGACATTGCCTTTTAACTGATGTTCCATTGATTTTCAACGTTACCATAGGGCGAAAGATAAGTAAAAAAACGCTAAACTCCCAGATAAATATATGTACACAGTCCCGCTGTATTGTGTTCGCAATAGAGGAAGAGGAAGGCTTTCTTATCGTGTCCTTAATGGTTTATTCTCTTGTTGCTCTGGCTTCTGCCAAGTCATTGAGTACCTTCATTATGGCTTTCTAGGCTATTGTTTTTTTGTATTATATTTACACGAGCATGTTTATGTTTTACTTATATTGCCTATTGATGCTGCCTTGTTGGTTAGAGATTAGATCATGGCGGGGATTTCTTTATTTACACTGTCCTGTTTAAATGGGATGGCAGTAGGGTAAGTGTGAGGTTTGGTGCACCCTAGAACCAGTTTAAACCCCCAGTGGCCTACTGTGACTGACCGTTTTAAGGCAGTAGCCCTACTCTCAACCCTTTTGTGTTTGTGATGTCGTTTGCATTTAATATTACTTTTGCCTTCTTGTTTGTCTGTTTGCGTGTTTGTTTCTGTGTTTTGTGGTTGACTGTGCTCCTTGAATGCTACTTTCCCTGTCCGATCTTTTTATATTTCTTTGGTGCACGCACCCTAGAACCTGGTTTAAATCCCAAACGGCATTTTTGCCAATGACCGTTCCAAGGCGGTAGCCCTATTGTCAAGTATTTTATGCATCTGATATCATATCTTGCCTTTAATTCGTCTTTGGTATGATTGTTTGTTTCTATGAGTGTCAGACTGTGTCATTGGTAGACTGTGTTTCTTCAATGCTACATTTCCTGTTCGACGTTTACATCTACTTTCAACAGATCAAAATTGAAACTATAAAAAACGACATTTTGTTGCATTACCTGTGATTAACAGTCTTTAAAATTCTATAAAGTATTTGTAAGTATTTATTTGAACATGTATTTTGCTGAATAAATGAAAATTAATTTACTTCATGCATACATAAAGGGACCTTAATCAGTTATGGCTCTTTAGATTCGTTTTATGAATGCAAAACCCCGTCAGAAATCTATGCACACATTTACGTATTTCCTGTCTGCAACATTAGGGTGTGATCTATAATATCCTGTTTATAATGTTTTCTTTGAGTCAAGTCAGAATTGCGCATTTGCCATTAATAGAATATTGCCATCGGAATCTTCTCGTCTAGATATATACAGTTTGGAATCACATTTCAAGTCCTGCAATGACATTTCGACATTGATTTGTGTATGAAGTATATAACCCAATGGAATAATTTACTGAACCAATTCTGGGCCATTTCTGGCATACAATATATAAAAGGTATTTTATACAATAAAGTTTATTTACACTGTCCCGTTTTATTGTGATGACAATAGGATAAGAGTAAGATTTGGCGGACCCTAGCATCTGGTTTAAACCCACATCGAACTGTATTGCCAATGTCCGTTCCAAGGCGGTAGCCCTATTCATTACGTGGCCCGAGTATTTACTTTCATACCCCATCCAACCCCTTCTCCAAGAAGTGAAAACGGGGTTGTAAAAAAAAGTCTTTAACAATTGTAACATCACTTTTATTGTATTATCGGTATTATCGGTGACTAAAAATCATTGAATTCTATACCGTATCCGTAATTATTTATCTGAACATGTATTTTGCTAAATAACTGAACGTTTGTCTTCATGTATATTTAAGAAGACCTTTATCAGCTATTGCATGTTTTGTTCCATGAATTCAAAACCCCGTTTGAACTCTAAGCTCGAATCTACGCAACATTAGGGTGTGTTCTATAATACTTTGCCTTTGAGTCAAGACAAAATTGCTGGTTTGCCATTTATATAATATTGCCATCGAAATCTCCTCGTCTAGATATTTACCACGTTTGGAATCACATATTAAGTCATGCAATGACATTTCAATATTGCTTTGTATATGATATGTTTACATGAAACCTCTATCACAACCTGATTTCGTTCTATAGTGACGTGATTTACAAACTTCGTAATATCCTTGGTCATGCTCATTTTCATATAATTGTATTATACTTGCTCGCCAGTTTATGACTAGCCTCGGTCACCCGTCCCGCTTTTGATTTCTTTGTTACGCTATGCTACACGGATCCAGAAACAGGGCCTGGGGAAAATAGGACGTTTGAAATCGCCAAGCGAGATTTCGAGAGATTCAACGAGACTTCCAAAAACACATATTTTTAAGTTAATTCGAAAAACTTTTCTTATTTTTAACTTATGAGAAGCAGCAACTGGCGTTAAAAAGTTTAACTGATGCATCAACAATTTGTTCACAACATGACGTCACGCAAACGTCAACTTTATGCGCGTGAAAAAAAAAGCGCTGATAAATTGTGCTAATCCTTAGTTGTCGCTTTAATACGCCTAATCTGCCCAGACCGATATATGCATGATACGGTCTAGCTGGCCGAGACTAGTTTTTGACCCGATCATCGTGAAAGCATGTTCTGATTAATCTAGTGAAATAGGATGGCATTGTATTCCAGTACTTAAAGAGACACACGGCAATCTTGATTTTGTTAACAACTCACGGTGTTCTATTAGCTTTTCCACGTAGCTTGTACATTTGTAAAACCATTTTATATTAATTATAAGAATAGTATAAGGCAGACTGTTTTTGCATATTACATGTATTAACTTTTGATTATACTGCACAAATAATATAATTAAACATATGATAGAATAAGATGGACAAATTAAAACTCACACTTTTATTAAATATATGCAAGCAGGTTTAAAGTCAAATGATACTGGATCAATAAATCGAGACGCTAATTTCAATGCTTGAAACACTTCATGATTTCCGTATGTCCCTTTAACTTCACTTCAATTAGAAAATGATCATTACGTGACCCTGCCTTAATTCCATTAAGCGATGAGAAAGCTTATATTAGCAGGTTTGTATAACTGATATTTCGACAATAAAATACGTTTAAAGACATTTTTTACAGAAAAAATGTGATAAGCCGGCTAAAATTACCTATATAATAATTAAATTTTACAATATGCAAACTTTTTAGGACGAAATTAAGGTTTTATTTCATACCCTAGCCAACCCCGTTTTCGCTTCTTGGAGAAGGGGTTGGATGGGGTATGAAAGTAAATACTCGAACCACATAATGGATATCAAATCAAAGCAATAATGATAGATGGGAAATTTAATATTTTGCATATGACAAATAATGAACATACTCTCAATAGAATATGAACAGTTATATTTCCTGGTTGTTTTTATCGTCATATCTGAACAAAATAGTTTGCGTTTCAAATAAACACCTACCCAATAATTTCCAAAATATGTAATTATCATGATGGGAATATATTTTGTTTCAATTGACAAAATGGGTTTTAATTGTGTACCATAATTGGAAACCAACACCGAGAAAGACGATCTTAATGAAACAGAATTGGGGATAATAAGCTCTTCCAATTATTGGATAAATATATGATATCTACATCCGATCGGGCATTTCAGTGAAATTGTTTTCATATTCCGATTACTTTGCAAACGTTTTAATACGTAATTTTAAAAAACGAGAAAGTAAGCTTTGTTTAAAGAAATATAAAAAGATCGGACAGGGAAAGTAGCATTCAAGGAGGACAGTCAGCAACAAAACACAGAAACGAACACGCAAAGACAAACAAGAAGGCAAAAGTAATAATAAATGCAAAAGACATCACAAACACAAAAGGGCTGACAATAGGGTTACTGCCTCAGTTCCATAACTTTGTTAGCCCCATTTTAAACTATTTTGTGTTTGTGACGCCATATCTTGTATTTCATTATCTTTATAGTTGTTGTTTTTGTGTGTGTTAGTGGTTGACTGTCACCTCTGAATGCTATTTTTCATGTTCAATTTTTATATATACTTTTAAACATTACGTGGTCCGAGTATTAACTTTCACACCCCATCCAACCCCTTCTCCAAGAAGAGAAAATGGGGTATAAAATAAAACCTTAATTTCAGCTTAAAAAGTTTGCATATTGTAAAATTAAAAAAATATTTAGGTATTTTTAAACAGGTTATGGCATTTTGTCAGTTCGATTGACCTTTGATGATCTGGGACATTAACGGGTAAATAAAACCTGAAAAGGGATACATAGAAAACAACAAACACAAACAATAGAGAAAAGTAGCAGACTTGGTTTTACTGAATTGTTTGTGACAGGAAATATAATTTGCAACACTTCTCATGCCCCACTAAAACCAGTTTTAGTGGTGTTCTACATAAAATCCACAGCAAATGGCCTTGATAATCCCAAAGGACCAGTAAATAACAAAACTGCTGATTTGTAGCAGACACACTGTACATACTGTGACTCTGAACAACTTTGTGCTGATCGCACGGCCTCGTGCCGGCGCTGACATGGTGTCAGACAGGTGAAATTAAGTCCAAACAAAAAATAACTAAGGTATTTTTGGAGATTATTCACAAGTTCCACAGCATTTGTTCACTTAACTGTACTATAATTATGCGAATCACACACATCTGGCACTGGTCCACACCTAGAAAAAGACATCGATTCAGTTTTTTAACAGTTCGCGTTATTCATTCATAATATACGTCTTTTAAGATAAACATATGTCAAAACCGCATCTATATCTACCGTCTATGCTCATACTCTCCACAAACATGGTCATGGCAAACACAGTAAAATACTTGATATTCTTGACAACAGGCATAACACGTTAACATCAGGTTAAATTGAACTGTGCAATAAAATAACAGTTTTGGGAAAAACACATACAAATTAGAATCTTTGGAATTTTCCATGGAACTATTGTAGCATCCTAAGTACTTCCTGACTGGTCTGTCAAGTTGTAATATTCAAGCATGGAGAAGCAGGTCTTCTTGAATAGTTCACATTGAAGGTTCCATGTCCATCGTCATATGCATACCATCTTAGGGATGGCACAAATTTTCGTACTACTGACATTTTGAATATTCCGTTCTGCTCATCTTCGGGATTGCTCATATTTTCGTACTACTGACATTTTAAATATTGCGTTCTGCTCAACCCGGGTCTAGAGGGCGTGAACGATAGCTAATATTTGTTCACTACCGTTCATGCATTGTCTAAATCAAACCGAAACCGCAATATTTTTAGCTCACCTGAACCGAATGCTCAAAGTGAGCTGTTGTGACTTTTTTTTGTCCGTAAGTCGTCCATCGTCGTCCGTCTTCGTCCATTAGCCTCTTGCTTAAACAACTTCTCCTTCGACAATTTCGACTAAATTTAACATGGATGATACTGAGGTCAAATAAGTCCAAAATTATACAAATGAGGTCAATTCGACATCCAAATTAGCCGCCATTACCATATATAATTCAAACCTTACAATCTTCTTCTCAAGAACCGGTGAACAAATCTTAAAAGTGTTTATTTATAAATGATCGCCATCTCCTAAACTACAACAGTTGTACAAACGAAGTTCCTAGGCTCAAAAATGGCTGTGCCCTGGGGTTCCAAAGTGTGTTACTATGGAGATTTGGCATGATTTACTTATATAGGGCATTTGTAAACAACATCTCCTCAGAAACCGCTTGACCAATTTGACCAAATTTCACATGGACAATATTGCGGTCAATGCCTTCTAAAGCTGTACAAATTAGGTCAACGCGACATCCAAGATGGCCGTCATTACCATATATAATCAAAACCTTAACAAATATTTTCACAAGAACCGCTGAACAGATTTTGACGGTTTTTATTTATAAATGATCGTCAACTCCTAGACTACAACAAATGTACAAACGAAGTTCCTAAGGTCTAAAAAGGATGTGCCCCGTGGTTTCAATGTTTTTTTGCATTTATATGTACACGAGCATCTTTGTGTTTTACGTATATTGCCTATTAATGCTGTCTTTTTGGTTAGAGAATAGTTCATGGCGGGGATGACTTTATTTACACTGTCGCGCTTTATTGGGATGACAGTAGGGTAAGTGTGAGGTTTGGTGGACCCCAGAACCAGAACCTGGTTTAAACCCCTAGCGGCCTTTTTTGTCACTGACCGTTCCAAGGCGGTAGCCCTATTGTCAACCCTTTTGTGTGTGTGATGTCTTTTTTGGCCTTTTATTCATCTTTAAATTTGTTCTTTTTTTCTGTGTGTGTTTGTAGTTGACTGTCGTCCTTGAATGCTGCTTTTCCTGTTTGATTTTTATATCTATATGTGTACATGGAGATTTTACATGTTTTACATATACTTATATAGGGCATTTATAAAAGACATCTGCTCAGAAACCGCTTAACCAATTTTGACCAAATTTCACGTGGACGATACTGAGATTAGTGCCTTCCAAAGTTTTACAAATAAGGTTAATTCGACGTCCAAAATGGCCGCCATTACCATATATAGTCAATACCTTAAAAAATATTCTTATCAAGAACCGCTGAACAGATTTTGACATTTTATTTATGAGTAATCGCCAACTCCTAGACTACAAAAGAAGTTATACAAATAGAGTTCCTAGGATGAAAAGTGGTTGTGCCTTGGGTTTCCAAAATTTGTATTTGGAGATTTTACATCTCCTCATTACAGAAGTAATCAGGAAGTTCGTCAGAAAAGGATACGACCCTTTAGTATATGTATATGAATATATAATCAAATTTGAGACCCACAGATTATGTATGCAGCGTTCGAAGATTCTGTCTTTAAGAAGAAGGGCTAACGTTACCGATATTTGTATATTTTTATCATCTCATTAATTTAGATTCAAATCTGTGTTTTTAAATTTATATAATGCCAAACGTCCGTGTTGCTCACTTATCAATCACAAAAC
The DNA here is from genome assembly GCA_037043455.1 of Cyrtodaria siliqua. Lineage (NCBI taxonomy): Eukaryota > Metazoa > Mollusca > Bivalvia > Adapedonta > Hiatellidae > Cyrtodaria > Cyrtodaria siliqua. The sequence continues at coordinate 5,389 of JAWPHD010001726.1, read as the reverse complement.
ATGTACCCACTGTTAAACATCTTACTCATTCGGGAAGAAGTCAGTTTATTGTTAGATTTGACATTAATATTTAATGACAATGCAGCACAACAACGACCTACACAATTGCTATTCCGTGAACTTCTGTAGGAGTCAATTTGTCAGTTATGATAGAGCACTGAAGGAGTCCACGCGTCAGTTAGGAGGTACCACTAATTATGATAGAGCACTGTAGGAGTCAACCGTCAGTTATAAGGTACCAATGACTATGATAGAGCACTGAAGGAGTAAATTTGTCACTTATGAAGTACCACTAATTATGACAGAGCACTGCAGGATTCAACGCGTCAGTTATAAGGTACCACTGATTATGATAGAGCACTGTAGGAGTAAATGTGTCACTTATGAGGTACCACTAATTATGTTAGAGCGCTGTAGGAGTAAATGTGGCAGTTATGAGGTACCACTAAATATGATTGAGCACAGTAGGCGTCAATTTGTCAGTTATGAGGTACCACTCATTTTAATAGAGCCCTGTAGAAGACAATTTGTCAGTTATGAGGTACCACTAATTATGATAGAGCATTAATTTCGCCCCACGTGGTCGTGTCCATAATAGAAATCCGTTCACTTTAGTGAGAGGCCATATATTTTGTTTTTTAATCTAAGAATGTATGTCATGTTTACTTTGTTCAAAATAAATATACGCATGTATCTTCTCATTACCATTGTAATATAATTCCACTGTGATAAATTGTATCAGTCATCTGGCTTTGCCAATGAATGAATCAACGTTGCCCGTGATAATTAAAATTACTGATATTTTCCGACATTGATATTCTTGCATACCGGACATGCCGGATAAGGATATCCACGTAATTGTGTGTTTTAAAGCCACACACAATGTGGTTGATGGTCCTAAAGGACAAGTAGGGCACCAGTAGGGCACCAGTAGGGCATAAGGCAATGATTTATAGTCATACGACTATTTTACATCCGCTATACAGTACTTAACAAACGATAGTCTGAAATCGCTAATGCAGCACCTCTGACGAACCAAATCATTCTCTTAAGCGGTATTCTACTTTAAATCGACTCACATTATGCTTGATGATCCCACAGGACCAGTAAGTAATAAGACTACTGAGCCACAGTACCAGTAAGTAATAACGCTACTGAGCCACAGTACCAGTAAGTAATAACACTACTGAGCCACAGGACCAGTAAGTAATAACGCTACTGAGCCACAGAACCAGTAAGTAATAACGCTACTGAGCCACAGGACCAGTAAGTAATAATGCTAGTGAGCCACAGTACCAATAAGTAATAACGCTACTGAGCCACAGGACCAGTAAGTAATAACACTACTTGACCACATGACCAATAAGTAATAACGCTACTGAGTCACAGTACCAGTAAGTAATAACACTAATGAGCCACAGTACCAGTAAGTAATAACGCTACTGAGCCACATGACCAGTCAGTAATAACGCTACTGAGTCACAATACCAATTAAGTAATAACTCTACTGAGTCACAGTACCAGTAAGTAATAACACTACTGAGCCACAGGACCAGTAAGTAATAACGCTACTGAGCCACAGTGCCAGTAAGTAATAACACTAATGAGCCACAGTACCAGTAAGTAATAACGCTACTGAGCCACATGAACAGTAAGTAATAACGCTACTGAGCCACAATACCAGTAAGTAATAACACTACAGAGCCACAGTACCAGTAAGTAATAACACTAATGAGCCACAGGATAAGTAAGTACTAAAACTACTGAGCCACAGGACCAGTAAGTAATAACACTATTTAGCCACAGGACCAGTAAGTAATAACAATACTGGGCCACAGGACCAATAAGTAATAACACTATTGAGCCACAGGACCAGTAAGTAATAACACTACTGAGCCACAGGACCAGTAAGTAATAACACAACTGGGCCACAAGACCAATAAGTAATAACACTAATGAGCCACAGGACCAGTAAGTAATAACACTACTGAGCCACAGTACCAGTAAGTAATAACACTACTGAGCCACAGGACCAATAAGTAATAACACTACTGAGCCACAGGACCAGTAAGTAATAACACTACTGATCTACAGTACCAGTAAGTCATAACACTACTGAGCCACAGTACCAATAAGTAATAACACTACTGGGCCACAGGACAAATAAGTAATAACACTACTGAGCCACAGTATCAGTAAGTAATAACACTACTAAACCACAGGACCAGTAAGTAATAACGCTACTGAGCCACAGTACCAATAAGTAATAACGCTACTGAACCACCAGTACCAGTAAGTAATAACACTACTGAGCCACAGTACCAGTAATTAATAACACTACTGAGCCACAGTACCAGTAAGTAATAACACTACTGAGCCACAGTACCAATAAGTAATTAACACTACTGAGCCACAGTACCAGTAAGTAATAACGCTACTGAGCCACAGTATCAGTAAGTAATAAAGCTACTGAGCCAAAGTACCAGTAAGTAAAAACGCTACTGAGCCACAGTACCAGTAATTTATAACACTACTGGGCCATAGGACCAATAAGTAATAACACTCCTGAGCCACAGTACCAGTAAGTTATAACACTACTAAGCCACAGTACCAGTAAGTAATAACACTACTGAACCACAGTATCAATAAGTAATAACACTACTGGGCCACAGGACCAATAAGTAATAACACTACTGAGCCACAGTACCAGAAAGTAATAACACTACTGAGCCACAGGACCGGTAAGTAATAACGCTACTGAGCCACAGTACCAGTAAGTAGTAACACTACTGAGCCACAGTACCAGTAAATAATAACACTACTGAGCCACAGGACCAGTAAGTTATAACACTACTGAGCCACAGTACCAGTAAGTAATAACACTACTGAGCCACAGTACTGAGCCACAGTATTAATAAGTAATAACACTACTGAGCCACAGGACCAGTAAGTAATAACACTACTGAGCCACAGTACCAGTAAGTTATAACGCTACTGAGCCACAGTACCAGTAAGTAATAACGCTACTGAGCCACATGACCAGTCAGATATAACGCTACTGAGTCACAATACCAATTAAGTAATAACTCTACTGAGTCACAGGACCAGTAAGTAATAACACTACTGAGCCACAGTACCAGTAAATAATAACACCACTGAGCCACAGGACCAGTAAGTAATAACACTACTGGGCCACAGGACCAGTATGTAATAACACTACTGAGCCACAGAACCAGTAAGTAATAACACTATTGAGCCACAGGACCAGTAAGTAATAACACTACTGGGCCACATGACCAATAAGTAATAACACTACTGAGCCACAGTACCAGTAAGTAATAACACTACTGAGCAAAAGGACCAGTAAGTAATAACACTACTGAGCCACAGTACCAGTAAATAATAACACTACTGAGCCACAGTACCAATAAGTAATAACACTACTGGGCCACAGCACCAGTAAGTAATAACACTACTGAGCCACAGGACCAGTAAGTAATAACACTACTGGGCCACATGACCAATAAGTAATAACACTACTGAGCCACAGTACCAGTAAGTAATAACACTACTGAGGAACAGGACCAGTAAGTAATAACACTACTGAGCCACAGTACCAGTAAATAATAACACTACTGAGCCACAGTACCAATAAGTAATAACACTACTGGGTCACAGGACCAGTAAGTAATAACACTACTGAGCCACAGTACGATTAAGTAATAACACTAATGAGCCACAGTACCAGTAAGTAATAACACTACTGAGCCACAGGACCAATAAGTAATAACACTAATGAGCCACAGGACCAGTAAGTAATAACACTACTGAGCAACAGGACCAGTAAGTAAATACACTACTGAGCCACAGTATCAGTAAATAATAACACTACTGAACCACAGTACCAATAAGTAATAACACTACTGGGCCACAGGACAAATAAATAATAACACTACTGGGCCACAGGACCAATAAGTAATAACACTACCGAGCCACAGTCCCAGTAAGTAATAACACTACTGAGCCACAGGACCAGTAAGTAATAACGCTATTGAGCCACAGTACCAATAAGTAATAACACTACTGAGTCACAGTACCAGTAAGTAATAACACTACTGAGCCACAGTACCAGTAAGTAATAAGGCTACTGAGCAACAGCACCTGTAAGTAATAACACTACTGAGCCACAGTACCAGTAAGTAATAACACTACTGAGCCAAAGGACCAGTAAGTAATAACATTACTAAGCCACAGTACCAGTAAGTAATAACACTACTGAGCCACAGTACCAGTTTGTAATAACACTACTGAGCCACAGTACCAGTAAGTAATAAGGCTACTGAGCAACAGCACCTGTAAGTAATAACACTACTGAGCCACAGTACCAGTAAGTAATAACACTACTGAGCCAAAGGACCAGTAAGTAATAACATTACTAAGCCACAGTATAAGTAAGTAATAACACTACTGAGCCACAGTACCAGTTTGTAATAACACTACTGAGCCACAGTACCAGTAAGTAATAACACTACTGAGTCACAGTACCAGTAAGTAATAACACTAATGAGCCACAGTACCAGTAAGTAATAACACTACTTAGCCAGAGTACCAGTAAGTAATAACACTACTGAGTCTCAGTACCAGTAAGTAATAACACTTATGAGCCACAGGACCAGTAAGTAATAACACTAATGAGCCACAGTACCAGTAAGTAATAACACTACTTAGCCACAGGACCAGTAAGTAATAACACTACTGAGCCACAGTCCCAGTAAGTAATAACACTACTGAGCCACAGGACCAGTAAGTAATAACGCTATTGAGCCACAGTACCAATAAGTAATAACACTACTGAGCCACAGTACCAGTAAGTAATAACACTACTGAGCCACAGTACCAGTAAGTAATAACACTACTGAGCCACAGTACCAGTAAGTAATAAGGCTACTGAGCCACAGCACCAGTAAGTAATAACACTACTTAGCCAGAGTACCAGTAAGTAATAACACTACTGAGCCAAAGGACCAGTAAGTAATAACACTACTAAGCCACAGTACCAGTAAGTACTGAAAGAAAAGAAAGACATAGAATAAAAAGTTAATATAAGTCGAGCAGAGTATTCAATTTGAATCAGGTGTTGCGAGGGGGAGCTAGGGCATGTTTAGGGGAATGGGACAGTTTACAATTTAATTATTGTTTAACGCCTCATCAACACGTTGTTTAGGTTATTTCGAGCCGCCCCAAAGAGAGGAGGAAAGATACATAGGCATCCAGGAACCCTGCCCTACGCTTACTACCGATTAGATACCTATGGTTCTTTAACGTGCTTGGAGGACAGACTCCGATACACAGGACCATCCGGTTTACGTTCCCATCAGACGAACGGGGC